>LPNX010223115.1:159108-212659 GCA_001517045.1 Pseudotsuga menziesii | reverse complement strand
ATGCCAATGCAATCCTTCCTATATGAAAGCCTAAACACAACTCTCATCCAAGCAATCCAATGCAAGTACCTCCTCAAATCCATATCTAAGATGCAACTATGAGTGCAACTACTTGTATTTTTCAATATAAAAGAATGAAGAATGCAATAAAAGTCATCTAAAACTCTCAGTCTCTATAGCAAGTATAAAATACAAGCCTAGCAAGACACCAAGACAAAAAGAGTAATGCACTAATGGAAAAACAAAAAGGATAAATGACTAAACTACTTTCAAAGAAAAATCAATGAAAAAGCGATCTCTGGTCACAAAAGAAGCATCCAATAGACAACATCAGACCCAAGGAAGACCCAACCACACTCACAACCCACCCAGCAACTTCCCACAACATCAGACTCACCAAAAGGGAGGATGTACGTGACTGTATAAAGAACAGTTGCGTATGTACGCGTCTTCTGGCCAAAAATCCGCGTATGTACGCGACTTTTGGCCAAAAACCCGCGTATACAGAGAAGGAAGTGGTAAAAAGCAAGCCAAGGCCAAACCAATAAAGGGGAGTGTCAATGGACAAACATACTATAAAATGCGACACAGAAACAGGGAGAAACCAAGAGCAAGTCAATAATATCAAGCCCATTGTGCCCGCAAACCCCAAATAAAAACGAGGGACATCCCCAGCGGAATCGCCAATTCTGTTACGGAGAGAAATTCCTATGGCTTGGGGTACCACAACAGACAGCTTTGACTCCAGAAATCAATCTTTCCCAATATGCAATAGAAATAAAATGTCTAACACTAAAGGATCAGACCTCGTACCTTATTCTGGATGGTTGAAGTAGATCCCCATTGAGATTTCCAATCTTCATCTTGAATTGATATAATACTTCCTCAACAACAAGTAAACAATACAAGCATACTATATATCATGGTGTTATATCTATTCTAGCATATATAATCAATAATGTAAAAGCATTTGACATATTCCAATGGATACAATATTCAATCAAATACACATCATTGGACAGGAAAAGATAGTTCTTATTAATATAAATTAGAGATTACAAGATAGACACAACCTCTGACGGTACATCTGCGAACCGGAGAAACTGAATCCCCCACTTGGGCCTCCACCACCTCAATCCTCCATCTCACGATAGAAAGCTCACTAGCAAAAGGCAAGCTTGGGAAGAACACAAAAGTGCTCCAAAGGGACAAAGGGATGCAGAATCAAGCATAAATTCTGGCAACAATGGACTATAGTTTCGTTGCTTTCAATCTCTCTATATATGCCTTCAATTTACCAAGGGGTTCCTTATATAGCTTCACAAGGGATAATGAAGGGTCGAATCCGAGCGATCTCAAGGCATATGGAAGGCCAGGAGTCGAATGAGTCAGATCCATGTCAAGGAAAACTCCAAAAGGATTTGGATTATACACACATCCCGATGTACGCGGTTATATGGGTCAAACCCGCGTATGTACGCGGTTATCGGGTAAAAAGCCACGTATATCATTTTTCATATAGTTTTAGGGATGATCAAGGAAACATCAAAGGATAAAATATGGTCCATGGGGTCTAAAGAGTCTGTAGCGGGACAGGGGAAGGCCATACAAAGTGTGATTCACCTGGAGTGGTGAAATCCACTATAACAATAGGATAAGCCATCCTGGAAGAAACGTGGACTCGAATGCTTGGACCTTCCACCCTGCATTTTTGAGCTTTATGAGGGGTCCATTTTCTAGGCAGGATCGGCCAGCCTTCCTCAGTCATTAGATTTTCTCAATCATACCACCAGCGGAGTCGCTGAAGTCTGAATCCTTCAAGAGTGGAGTCACCAGGTGAAAAGCGCTCAACCTTCTTGGTGTCTGACCGATTGTTCACCATCAACAATCAATTCTAATTCTTTGTCATTCTTTCTGGGGAGGATCTTCAAGTTCGGTCCCCAGTAACGGCGCCAGTTTGCTAGCACCAAAATTGAACCAAAGGTTGTGGAAGGGCTCACTTCCGGGTAACAACATAACCACTTTAAGTTGTGCCTCCGGCCTTACGCAGTCAGAGAGGGATCTCTCATTGGTCGCTGGAGTACCTCCACATAAGGTTGTCAATCTTGTGTGTCACCAGAGTCTACTCCGCAAAGGATTTTCAATCAACATAATCAAGAGGCTAGGATCCTGAATGGGGCAAAGTATGTTGAGGAAGGTGCATGGTGGGATTATTGGGCGATAAGGGACCATGGGCAGATGGAATTGAAACCTGCACAAGAAATGATTACAGATGGAAAGAATGACGAAAGGTAGAAAAAGGAGGCAATATAGCTGCTAATTTCCAAATTTGGAGATTTTAGCGGGCGTTTTTAGAGGACAAGGAGGGACAGTCCATCGCATGGAGCATCGGCGAGATGAATTTGATGTAACTTTAGAAGAACCATTGTTAATTCCTAGAACAGTAGTCGGAGCATAACAAGTATGAATTCTGAACCACTATACCCTATGTCGCAGGCATGAAAAGCAATAAACAAAATGGATTGGAAATAGGAAACACATTTACACGTAAAAGAAAGTACTTATTGGGAAAAACAACAAAACATGAATCTCTTCTATGAATGACAGTCTTCCACTGCAATTTATTCATACACAGGTATCAAGCTTTAAAAATGGGAGCCTCATCCCGGGATTTTTTTCCAATCCAATTCAATAACTTTTTTCTCCTTCTATCAGGAGTGTTTTTATACAATCCTATTGCTAAGACTACCGAATAAAAAACTGTTATAAGTCACCATCAGGAGCTAATAGTGTGAAGAGTGGACTGTCGCCACATTTTACAAATAGAAACAAACATTATGGCGCTAGTGGCTTTATTCAGCCCGACTAACAGTTTGACACGTTCGACCGCCACGATGGATGATGAGTATGATGCCTACTTCTATATTTTGAGGTGTGTGCTTCCACCGATTTTCAAATGCATCTTTCTGCATGGTCACACACTGGCGAGGTATTCGGCATCCTTCTCTAGTCTAGTCACATCCGCCACCTCCTTCCCTGTCGGGTAACATTGTTATACGTGGGCTCTAGAAGAAGTGTCACATCACTTCTGGCTGATATAGACCTGCGGGGTGGCTCATCATTCTTATACTCCTCACCTCTAGTGAGGTGAATTCTCCCGCAGGTAATAAGGTGTAGAAGATATACACTAGCCCCATCACTCTTGGAAAGTGGACTTCACAAACAGGGCTGTTAGGGCTTTAAACCCTGACGCTCTCATCTGGATGAATATTTACACATAGAACGACCAATGGCTATTAGTTTCTGCAGAGGCTTTGGTGGGCACAATGGTATCAGGGGCTCCTAGAAAAACACCTACGGGGAGTAAGTGTCTAGGTCTCGCATCGTCAGAGACATGGGTATCACATCTAGGCCCCGATGGCTGGTGTCACCATTGGCATGAAAACACCAAGGCGACGAGTGAGCGTGGAACCTGCTCACCAACCATCAACACCCCAGACAGATAAGCTTTTAGAACAAATCTTCATCGTCAAAATTTATCAAGCCTCTACAACTTTGTGGAAGAGCAAAACATAGCTTCTTTCAGAGATATGTTGGTTCACTTTGGTTGAACTTAAGGCAGTATTTATAGAGCTTTTCGTGATTATCTTCATACAAGCTGGTCAACATTCTTGCACATTCTGTCATCGAGTGTATCTGATCTCAACCTGTGCAAAATGTGAGCAGGGCGATCCTTTACTTGTTGGGGATATAGTCATTTGGCTTCATCGGCTGTGGCGCCCTACTGTCTACTGCAGGGAGTAGTTGTGGATGCCATCTGGTACAGTAGATCCATGCTACATACTTCATGAAATGGATGATGCCATGTTGTGTAGGCTCTGCCTTGTGTGAGTAGCGGATTTGCTGGCTACCTTCCTCCCTTCTGTAGGCCACCTCACACAAAAGCCACCTCACAGGGATGGCTCCCCTTGAAGTGAACATGCGCCACACCCATGAACTGGAAAAACTATGCCACTGGACAAGACTTCCACCTCAGGCGTATCCCGAATGGCATCAGAGGAATCGACCAATCTGCGACGAGGAAGATTACATGTGTGAACGCCCCCCCTCTGCTGTCATTTCCACACTGGGTGGGAGATCTACACCTTGAGAGTCTTTCTTAGCCGTCCAATCAAAGGAATCTTCCATATACGTCATCCATGTTTTGTTCATCCCGCCACCAACCTTTCTCTTCTGAACACTGTGGGTAGTTTGGATCATGACACGTCCTGAGCCGTTGATCGAGATTGACCCTTTCTACAGCCGTCGATTAGAGTGGGCCCTGCCATTTTTCGCAATGGGGAACTCAGATATTCGTCCGTGCTAGTTCACCTTGTGAAATGAACCATAGCCATAGATCTATCCTCTTCTTCATCATGATTGTTGATCTTTGCGACCTTTTCCCCTTTTTGCGATTTGAGATTGTGGCTTTATCCACATGAGTATGGAGTGCGAAAATTTTATAGGCCATAGATATGCCCCATGCTTCATCTCAACTGTCGAAATCCACCGGTATTTAACACATTTCGCAATCCGGGGCAGAAGCTTTGATCACGCAAGTTTTCTCACGTGAAGTGGTTCAGAACCGTTGATCCTCCTTCGATCAATCGCAGCCCCTAAATAGGGATTGTGCCCAATGTTTCAATCCACCCACCACTTTCCTCATTGAAGGATGGTTACATGAGATTCGAGGGGCTGGGACCCTTACCAAACTTTTTTCAAGCCCTCGAATCAACTGTTAAAAATGGAGTCTTAAAAACTGGCTCCACGAGGGATGCTATCCTCCTAGCGAGGTAGCAAAGAACTCCCGTAGACCAAGTGCCGAATCCATTGGGTTGCCTTCATATTTTCTTGGACAGCTCCATTCTGCTTCATGTTACTACTCCAGTGAATTCATGCCACTCTTGCAAATCATGCTAGCGACTATAAACCTGTGCTGGTAACTGAAAATGGAAACAAACTGAAAACAGTAATGAAGGAAATGCTCGATAATATATGAGCTTATTTTATCCTACCTACTCTACCTAGATTTGTACATAAGTCCAACTAAGTGAAGTTAGACTTCCAGTGAAGTCAATCAAGCAGCTTGCCTAATATTCTTGTTCTTGCATGGTGCTCGATGGACAAAAATGAAGCAAATAATGGGAGAAGGGAATGATAAACAAACTGGTGTTTAAGCCAGATACATGACCAATCATTTCCTTCACCCAGACCCTCCATGTATTTGTCCATGGGATCATAGAATTGATGGAAACCTCCATCACATTCTATCACCTGCTCATGGGAAAGTTGTCCAGAGCTTTCCACTTCTAGGGAGTCGTCAGGCTGACACTTGGGAGATTGCAGACGAGGACCCTAAGAATTTTTATCTAACAGAATATCCCTCTCTTCGTCCAAAATTTCTGCAACGAAGGTTTAATGTGCTTCGAGAGGGAGGTCCTCAGCTTCTCCGTTGGAATTGAGTAGGAATACTTTTTCTGAGTGAGGCAGCGTTCTTGAAAATGGAGTATCAGAAAGAGTGTTTATCTGTAAACTGTTGCATCTGCCTCCATTTTTGTACAAGTTTCTGGCCTGCACCACTCCCGTTTCTTTCTAATTTTGCTTGGAGGCCTTGATTATATTCCTTATCAATTCAAAATAGGCATAACATAAGCATAAGCTATCACCTCCAGTGCCCTCATCATCTTTTCTCACTTCGACCTCCTGATTTTGCATTACACTTGGACTTCTTCCATCAGAAGGTGTCTTTTAAACAGCCTGCTCATTCTACAGGTACTCTTCTTCATATTCATCATACATAGGCGCATCAAGCTCCTTCTCAAAATCATCTTTATTTGACCAAGAGCGGGGCATGTCGCCATCTTCAGAGAATAGTCCTGCGGGACCATTGATTTCATCCTTAGACTCGTCATCTTTCTGTATATCATGAGAGGTCTTTGATGAGCTGTAGGCTTCCTTCTTTTTCTTGTAGGGCCCAACCAATTTGTATGCATCCGTCATTTCACCACCATTGTCCTGATCTAACAACTTCCTAGACATATTAAGGTTTTCCTCAACCTCCAAGCAATCATTGAACATTTGTTGCAGGGTGGTTGATTTTCTATCCAAAAGAAGCAAGGACAGGTCAGCAGGAAAGGCAGCTGCATAATAGATCTTAGCAGCATTCTCAAGAGGTTGAACTTCCTTAGGCATGTTATAATCAAAGTTTGTGAATCTTCTATTAAAACTGGATACGGCCTCACCTTCATGTCTCCTCAAAGAATAAAAATATAAAAGCATCTTCTCCAATGGCCGGCTCCTTCCCCAAAACCTCAAGAATGTGCAAGAAAGCTCTTCCCAAGTGTTGATGGACTTAGGCTGCAAGTGTTTATACCATACTTTGGCATCCCCTTGCAAGGATAGAGTGAACATCCACATGCAGACATCGTCATGTTCTATCTCAAACAGATCAGAGAAATACTCAAAGGCTTGTACATGTTTCTCAGCAGTCAAGTTTTCAGATTCTCTGTCGAACTTGGGGAGGTACTTGTAATATTTTGCGGGAAAATCGTGGAGAACAAGAGGTAATTGTAGCGGTTTATATTGGCTTGGAGAAGTGGGCGAGACAAGGTTAGGTATGATAGCCAAACTATCGCTTGAGGTTTCATGAATTTCACAGGGGTGTCCTCTGATATCGAGAGCCCCCGGATGAAAATCTAGGCCGAAATCAGATGTACAAGATGACACAACACTTTTGGTTCGTAAATAAGGAGATATAGGAATATGTCCATGGCTCTGCTCAGGATGAACTGAGCTAGAGAAAGATGTTTTGATAAATTTCAGAAAAGACAAGAGCAAACTTACAAGTTTGCAGCGGTTTATATTGGCTTGGATAAGTGGGGGAGACAAGGTTAGGTACGATATCCAAACTATTGCCCGAGGTTTCATGAATTTCACAGGGGTGTCCTCTGATATCGAGAGCCCCTGGATGAAAATCTAGGCCAAAATCAGATGTACAAGATGACACAACGCTTTTGGTTAGTAAAGAAGGAGATATAGGAATATGTCCATGGCTCTGCTCAGGATGAGCTGAGCTAGAGAAAGATGTTTTGATAAATTTCAGAAAAGACAAGAGCAAACTTACAAGGTAGGATAAGCCATCCTAGAGGAAACACGGACTCGAGTGCTTGGACCTTCCACCCTACATTTTTGAGCTTTATGAGGTGTCCATTTTCTGGGCAAGATTGGCCAGCCTTCCTTGGTCATTAGGTTTTCTCGATCATACCACCAGCGGAGTCGCTGAAGTCTGAATCCTTCAAGAGTGGAGTTTCCAGGTGAAAAGTGCTCAACCTTCTTGGTGTCTGACCGATTGTTCACCATCAAAAATCAGATCTAATTCTTTGTCGTTCTTTCTAGGGAGGAGCTTCAAGTTCTGTCCTCGGCAACGGCGCCAGTTTGTTAGCACCAAAATTGAACCAAAGGTTGTGGAAGGGCTCACTTCTTGGTAACAACAGAACCACTTTAGGTTGTGCCTCTGGCCTTGCGCAGTCAGAGAGGGATCTCTCATTGGTCGCTGGAGTACATCCACATAAGGTTGTCAAACTTGTGTGTCACCAGAGTCTACTCTGCAAAGGATTTTCAATCAGCATAATCAGGGGGCTAGGATCCTGAATGGGGCAAAGTATGTTGAGGAAGGTGCATAGTGGGATTATTGGGCGATAAGGGACCATGGGAAGATGGAGTCAAAACTTGCGTAAGAAACGATTACAGATGGAAAGAATGACGAAACGTAGCAAATGGAGGCAAGATAGCTACTGATTTCCAAATCAGGAGATTTTAGCAGGCATTTTTAGATGACAAGGAGGGATAGTCCATCGCATGGAGCATCGATGAGATGAATTTGATGTAAGTTTAGAAGAACCATTGTTAATGCCTAAAACAGTAGTCGGAGCATAACAAGTATGAATTCTGAACCACTATACCCTATGTCGCAGGCATGAAAAGCAATAAACAAAATGGATTGGAAACAGGAAACACATTTACACATAAAAGAAAGTACTTATTGGGAAAAACAACAACACAGGAATCTCTTCTATGAATGACAGTCTTCCACTGCAATTTATTCATACACAGGTATCAAGCTTTACAAATGGGAGCCTCATCCTAGGATTGTTTTCCAATCCAATTCAATAACTCCTTTCTCCCTCTATCAGGAGCGTTTTTATACAATCCTATTGCTAAGAATACCGAATAAAAAACTGTTATAAGTCACCATCAGGAGCTATTAGTGTGAAGAGTGGACTATCACCACGTTTTACAAATAGAAACAAACATTATGGTGCTAGTGGCTTTATTCGGCCTGACTAACAGTTTGACATGTTCGGCCACCACGACTGATGATGAGTATGATGCCTGCTTCTATATTTTGAGGTGTGTGCTTCCACCGCTTTTCAAATGCATCTTTTTGCATGGGCACACACTGGCGAGGTATTCAGAATCCTTCTCCAATCTATTCACATCTTCCACCTCCTTCCCCGCTGGGTAACATTGTTATACGTGGGATCTAGAAGAAGTGTCGCATCGCTTCTGGCTGATATAGACCTGCGGGGTGGCTCATCATTCTTATACTCCTCACATCTAGTGAGGTGAATTCTCCCACAGGAAATAAGGTGTAGAAGATCTACACCAGCCCCATCACCCTTGGAAAGTGGACTTCACAAACAGAGCTGTTAGGGCTTCAAACCCCTGATGCTCTCATATGGATGAATATTTACACAGAGAATGGCCAATGGCTATTCCTTTCTGTGGAGGCTTTGGTGGGCGCGACAGTATCAGGGGTTCCTATAAAAACACCTACTGGGAGTAAGTGTCCAGGTCTAGCGTCATCGGAGACGTGGGTATTACGTCTAGGCCCTGATGGCTGGTGTCACCATTGGCATGCAAATACCAAGGCGACGAGTGAGCGTGGAACCTGCTCACCAACCATCAACACCCTCAGACGGACAATATTTTTGAACCAAATCTTCGTGGTCAAAATTTATCAGGCCTCTACAACTTCATGGAAGAGCATAACTCAACTTCTTTTGGAGATATGTTGGTTCACTCTGGTTGAACTGAAGGCAGTATTTATACATCTTTTCAGGATTGATCTTCGTACAGGATGGTCAACATTCTTGCACATTCTGTCATCGAGTGTATCTGATCTCAACATGTGCAAAAATGTGAGCAGGGTGATCCTTTACTTGCTAGGGATCTAGTCATTTCGATTCATTGGCCATGGCACCCTACTGTCTACTACGGGGAGCAATTATGGATGCCATCTATTACAGTAGATCCATGTTGCATACTTCATGAAATGGACGATCCCACATTGTGTAGGCTCTGCCTTGTGTGAGTAGCAGATTTGCCGGATACCTTTTTCCCTTCTGTAGGCCAGCTCATGCAAAATCCACCTCACAGGGATGGCTCCCCTTGAAGTGAACACATGCCACACCTACGAACCAGAAAAAATATGCCACTATAAAAGACTTCCACCTTAGGCATATCCCGAATGGCATCGGAGGAATCGGCCAATCTGTGACGAGGTAGATTACACACGTGAACGCCCCCTTCACTGTCATTTCCACACTAGGTGGGAGATCTACACCTCGAGAGTCTTTCTTAGCCGTCCGATCAAAGGAATCTTCCATATCCACCGTCCACATTTCATTCATCCTGCCGCTAACCTTTCTCTTCTGAACACTATGGGCAGTTTGGATCGTGACACATCCTGAGCCGTCGATTGAGATCGACCCTTTCTACATCCGTCGATTAGAGTGGTCCCTACCATTTTTTGCAGCGGGGAACTCAAATATTCATCTATTCTAGTTCGCCTTGTGAAATGAACCATAGTCGTAGATCTATCATCTTCTTCATCACGGCCGTTGATCTTTGAGACCTTTACCCCTTTTCACGATTTGAGATTACGGCTTTATCCACACAAGTAAGGAGTGAAAAATTATTGTAGGTCGTATATCTGCCCCAAGCTTCATCTCAACTGTCGAAAGCTGCTGGTCTTTAACATGTTTCGTAATCCAAGACAGAAGCTTTGATCGTGCAAGTTTGCTCACGCGAAGTGGTTCAGAATCATTGATACTCCTTCAATCAATCGCAACCCTTGAATAGGGATCGTGCCCAATGTTTCAATACACCTGCCACTTTCCTCGTTGAAAAATGGTCACATGAGATTCATGGGGCTAGGACCCTTACCGAACTTCTATCAAGCCCTCGAATCAACTATTAAAAACAAAGTGTTAACAACCAGCATGAAAAAGGGTTGGCTCTGTAGAACTTCCTATGACAAGAATAATGAAGAGATAGCACCATTTGATTGAGATAGCGGAAGCAGTGATGATGATGATGATCCAGCTTTGATGATGATCTAGTGATGATCCAGATCCAGTGATGATCCAGACTTGATGAAGATGACTTGACGATGAAGATGACTTGATGATGATCTAGATGATACAGAGAAGAAGACTTCTGCTGATAAATTGTGTCAAGAGAATACCTTCCTAGTTAAGAGGGAGTGTTGATGTATTTGTAACTTCGAAATGTATTCACTTGTATATCTTATGTATTGTACCCCGATTTTTATTCCGGGAAGTATGTATAATGTAATTAAGTCATGTCATGCCCCGATGTTCCGATCAGGAGATTTAATAATGTAAACAAGTCATGTAAATTCATTGAGGTTAACCCTCCATTGTAATTCAAGGCAATAGTCCCCACAATTGTGTCAAGGTTAACCCTCCTTGTTGATCAGAGGAAAAATTCCCCACAATTGTGAGGCACTAGGGTTATTAGACTCTCTTAGAGATGTCTTCCCTAGTGAGTAATGATTAAGTGGGGCCGACATGTTGAAGTGGACATTAAGTGAACGAAAGAATATAAATAGAGAGTGAGCCTCTCTATTTATCACACACACACTCACTCACTAGGGTGCATGAATGAGAGAGAAGAAGCTCTCTCAAGTGAGAGAGAGAATAAGCTATTGGATATCATCTTTATGTTTTCGAGTTTTACTACTGCCATTGGTGCTCATTCTATCTCTAAGGAAGTTGTGGGGTTTTCTCCTTTATGGTTTCCCCAAGGAAAATTCTTTGTGTCTCTTGTCTCTTGTGTTTATTTTTGTGCATGTTATTCTCTTAGATAAGATCCTAAGATCATATTGCTTAAATGATAAAAATCTAATAGGGTCTATATCAGAAAATTAGAAACAGAGACTAGTGGGTGTGACATAGAATGGAGTGGGAATAAATCTAGCATATTACATAAAACATATTAGGGTGGTAGGGTGGCGCTAGGGCAGGAAACAAGCCTGTAGGGGGTTGTTTCCTCCTTCCAACAGAAGCTGGTAAATAGGGTGTATGAGCATCCTGTCAGTCATAGCTGACAAAGCAAGGTTTTGTAGCTTCCTTTCAGTAGCAGTTGATAAACCAGGGGGTCATAGCCTCCTTCTAGTGGTAGCTGGTAAATAGGGTGTCATAGCATCCTTTCAGTAGCAGCTGATAAACCAGGAGGTTGTAGCCTCCTTACAGTGGTAGCTGGTAAATACGGTGTCATAGCATCCTTTCAGTAGTAGCTAATAAACTAGGGGGTCATAGCCTCCTTCTAGTAGTTGTTGGTAAATAGGGTGTAATACCATCCTTGTCTGTAACAGTAGTAAAAACTATTTGTAAATAACAATTTTCAGTAATAGGACGTATTGGTGGTTTACCCTATTGGGATTCCACGTTAAAATTTTGTTCTATGTATTCTTGTTGTTATGTGTTTTTAATGATAGATTTAAAAAGTGGTTAAAATAGTAAAAAGCTAACAATACTGATTCAGCCCCCCCTCTCAGTATTGATTAATAAACCAACAATTGGTATCAGAGCAGGTTCCTTCAACACAATTTAACCACTGGAAGGTAGATCCTTTATAAAACCACTATGGATCAACAAGAAGGATTGGCCACTAACAGACCTCCACTATTTACAAGAGAAAACTATGCATACTAGAGTGTAAGGATGAGGTGTCATCTGATGTTTCTAGGATGGAAGGTTTGGGCAGCAACTGAAAAAGACCATAACATAGGAAACCAATACCCTATAGACATAGTAGAACTAGGACAATATGAAGGCAATGCCAAATCCCTAAATGCAATCTTGAGTGGATTAAAAAACATTGTATTTATTAAGGTTATGCAATGCACTTCTGCCAAACAAACTTGGGATAAGTTGAAGATTATCTATGAAGGAGCATCTAAGGTCAAAGAATCCAAACTGCAGACATATAAAATTCAATTTGAAAGCCTCAAAATGAGAGAAGAAGAGAATATTGGGGAATACCTTCTTCGTGTAGATGAGGTGGTTAATGTTATTAGAGGTCTTGGAGGAAAATTGAAAGAAAAAGAAGTGGTAAGCAAGATACTAAGAACATTACCAATGAGATATGACTCAAAGGTTTCCACCCTAGAGGAATGATATGACCTTAAAACAGTGACAGTAGACAAGCTGCATGGAATTCTAACTGCGTATGAGATGAGAACTAGTCTAAATGAAACCTCAAAGAAAGAAGTAGCTTTAAAAGTCTCTTCCAAAAATCAATCAGAGAATCTAGATGATGAGGAAGCCCTCTTTGTAAGAAAACTTAAGAAAGGCACTGGGAAATACAAAGGTAAGCTACCTTTGAACTATTTTAACTGTGGAAGGATTAGACATTTTTCCCATAAGTGTTCCTACCAAAAACAAGAGGAGAGTGACCATGAAGAATCTTGTTGTCATAAGGGTAAGAAGAAGTTGAAGGAAAAAAAAATTCTATTCCAAGGAAGAAAGTGAAGATGAGGAGATGAGTGAAGATGAAGAAATCATATTTATAGGAACAACAAATTCAGATGAGGAATCAGAAGTGGACATAGAATCTCAATACATGGATTTTGTAGATGAAATTGAAAGATGTAGGAAAAGAAACAAAGTTTTGAAAGAAAAACTATCTAAATACCAAGAAGAGACAAATCAGATTATTACTGATTTGAGAAACCAAGTTCAAGAGGCCAAGAAGAGTGATGAATACCTAGTAGTTTTTCTGAGGAAGAGAATTCAAAGTTGTTGATGTATTTGTAACTTCGGAATGTATTCATCTATGTATCTTATGTCTTGTAACTCGATTTTTATTTTGGGATGTATCTATTATGTAATTGAGTCATGTTGTCATGCCCCAATGTTCCAATCGAGAGGATCTATTACGTAAACAAGTCATGTCATTTCATAGTGGGTAACCCTCCAATTTTCTAAGGGTTAAAGTCCCCACAGTTTTGGGGCACTGGGGTTATTAGACTCTCCTAGTAGAGGTCAGCCCTAGTAGGGTTTTAGTCATGCCAGGATTAGTATAAATAGAGAACTGGAGTCTCTATTTAACACACAACTCATACACACTCAAGTGTAGCACATAGTTGAGGAAGGAGAAGACACTGGGGCTAGACAAGAAGAAGATTACTGCTGTCGGGATATCACTTATTGTTTTGGGATTTTCTATTTTGGTGCTGATTCTATCTCTGAGGAAGTTGCGGGATTTTATCCTTTATGGTTTCCCCGAGGAAAAACACTGTGTTCATTGTCTCTTGTGTTTGATTGTTGTGCTTGTTATTCTCTCAGTTAAAGATCCTAATAATGCTAGCTTAATGTTGAAAAACTAACATGGTATTAGAGCTAACCTGAGAAGAAGACACTGTGCAGCCGCGGGAACTAGGGATTCCTAGTTTTTGGATCTTCCTCCACATATTTTCAACAAAAGTAAGGTGGAATAACTCTACTCCCTAGGGCACATCTTTCCGTCGAAGCAGAATCCAATTCTGAGGTTTTTCAGTTTTGGACCTATCACTGCTGTCGAAAATTAGGGCTTTTCACAGAAGAGGAATTTTTCAGTGAGCCCAGACCTAGATTGATCTCCTCCCCAAAATCAAAGTTAGGGACAAATTTCAAGGCATTTGGGTGGACAGAACTTTGAAAAAGCAAAACCCTAATTTGCTCCTAATCCAGTACTGCAGGATTTTAGCTCAAGTTTCAGATCCGACATCTTGAACCTGGTAAGATCTAAAATATTTTTTATTTCCATTTGAGGTTCTCAGTTAAGATGTCTCATCATACCAAGCTTGATGAAAATCTTGAGGGAGCTGATAACTTCCGAGCCTGGAAGTATAGGATCTCCCTGGTCCTGGAAGAGAATGAGTTAGACTCCTACATCCATAAGGAGGTTCCAGTTCCAGAGGGACATGAGGTAAAGACCTTACATAAGAATAAGATGGTTATGGCAAAGAGGATCATTGCTGATTCTATCAAGGATCACCTTATCCCATGGGTGTCCTCTCTTAAGACACCTAAAGCTATCTTTGATGCCCTAACCAAATTGTTTGAAGGGAAAAACATAAACCGAAAGATGACTCTCAAAAATAAACTGAAGAATGTGAAGATCCAGAATTCAGAGACCATCCAGTCTTACTTCACAAGGGTTTCTCAGATCAAGGAACAATTGGAAGCAGTAGATGAAGAAGTGGAGAATGCAGAAATTGTGATGACCACCTTGAATGGTCTCCCTAGGAGATGGGACTCTTTCATTCAAGGGATATGTGCTAGAAAGAAGCTAGTCAAGTTCAGCAGACTGTGGGAAGAATGTTCTCAAGAAGAAGCTCGGATAGCTGCTCGAGAAGAGAATATGGGAAGTGAAGATCAAGCTCTCACAGTACAATCCAAGAAGTCCAGATCCAGCCATTACAAAAGTAAGTACTCTCATCACAGGAATAACTCTAGAAAGCCTAGAGATAGGTCTAAGTACATTTTCTATACATGTGATGAAAAAGGAAACTTTGCTAGAGATTGTCCTAAGAACAAAAGTAGCTCTCACAAGAAGAAGTGAATCAAGAAAAGACATCATGCTCATGCTGCAGAGGATGATGAACCGTCCAAGAAGAGATCCAGATATGAAAGTGAATATTCTTCAAGCGAGGATGAATATGTTCTAATCTCTGCTCTCATAGGTAACATTATTCATGGAAGTGATGATTGGCTTATAGACAGTGAGGCTTCCAAACATATGACTGGATTCAAGGAATCCTTTATCAAGCTCTTAGAACATGAATCACCTCACAAGGTGAAGCTAGGAGATGACTACCAATATCCAATAAAAGGTAGTGGGGAATCTTCCTATAAACTAGACTCTGGTAAGTCTCTAACAATGAAGGAAGTATTGTTTGTGCCAAGACTCAAGAAGAACCTTCTCTCCATATCAGCATTAGATGCAAAAGGAATGAGGGTTGCATTCATAGATGGTCAAGTCATCATGTGGCCAAAAGGAAATACTATTGATGATGCAATAGTAATTAGTGAACAAGAAGGAGGTTTGTACAAATTGAAGGGCCATCCAGAACAAGCTTTGGTCCATGACACAGTAGAGCCAAGTGAACTTTGGCATAGAAGGCTTGCACATGTGCATTACAGAGCACTACCTCTTGCAAGAAAAGTTGTTGAAGGTCTTCCAGAAATGCAAGCAAAACATGATGGGGTGTGCAAAGGATGTGCAAAAGGAAAGAACACAAAGAAGACATTTCCAAGTAGCGAAAGCAAAGCAAAAGGAATCTTGGAAATCATCCACTCCAATGTATGCGGTCCTATGTCATCAAGCTCACTAAGCGGGTATGCATATTATGTTTATTTTATTGATGATTTTTCTAGTAATACATGGGTTTACTTCATGAAGAACAAAGATGAAGTATTCAGCAAAATTCAAGGAATTCAAAGCCTTGACTGAGAACCATGCTGAAAAGAAGATCAAGACTTTACGATCAGATAATGGCAGAGAATTCACTTCAAATGAATTCAAAGAGCTATGTAAAGAATCGGGGATTAAGAGGGAGTTGTCCACTCCTTACAATCCTCAAAAGAATGGGATTGTGGAACAGAAGAACATAACTATCATGGACGTTGCAAGAGCTATGCTTCATGATCAAGATCTTCATATGCATATTTGGGTGGAAGTTTCTAGAATAGTGGTGTATGTACAGAACCGTACTCCACATAGAGTACTCGAGAACAAGACTCCTGAAGAAGTCTTCTCTGGAAAGAAACCAGAAGTCAGCCATCTAAGAATATTCAGATGTCATGTATACATACACATTCCAAAAGAAAAGAGAACAAAATTAGATCCTTCGGGAAAGAAGGGTATATTTGTGGGATACTCTGAAAGCTCGAAGGCTTACAGAATCTATTTCCCAGGATACAAGAAGATTGACATCATTAGGGATGTGACATTTGATGAAGAGATAGCTTACAAAAAATCCAGAAAGAGACCTGCTGAAGAACCTGAAGAAGCAGAAGCACCCAGAATTCATGACACAACCATGAATGAAGAAATTCAAGAAGAAGATCGAGAATTTGAAGAACCACAAAGACCTGTATATCCACCTCTAGAGAAGAATCCTCATAAGAGGAAACCTGCTTGGGTACGAGAACTTATCCAAGGTGCGGAAAGATATGGGGCTCCATAAGAGAATCATCATGAGAAAGAAAGAGGACCAGATCCTGCTCTGGGTATGTAGATTTACTATGTGATTTCATTGACAAAGAACCTTCCACTTATGAAGAAGTGGCAGAATGGAAAGAATGGAAGGATTCTATGATCGAAGAATATCAGTTGATCATGAAGAATGATGTTTGGGATGTTGTCCCAAGACCAAAAGAGAAGTCAGTTGTAACTTCTAAATGGATCTACAAGATTAAGCATGCTGCAGATGGTAGCATTGAAAAATATAAGGCAAGATTTGTGGCAAGGGGTTTCTCTTAGAAAGAAGGAATTGATTATGAAGAAACCTTTGCACTTGTAGCCATATACACTTCCATTAGATCAGTACTTTCTTTGGCTGCAGTGATGAAATGGAAGATACACCAGATGGATGTCAAGACTGTTTTCTTGAATGGTGCAGTGGAAAAGGAAGTGTATGTGGAGCAGCCACTTGGTTTTGAGACACATGACAGGGAGTCTCATGTGTGCAGATTGAAGAAAGCTCTGTACAGTTTGAAATAGGCACCCAGGACCTGGTACGGCAGAATTGACAGCTTTCTATCCAGTTTGGGCTTTACCAAGAGTAAAGCAGATTCCAACCTTTACTACAAGGTTGAGGATGGAAACCTAGTGATGCTTCTACTATATTTAGATGATCTATTTGTGACAGGTATGGATGGGTTGATTACATATACGAAGAGAAAGCTTTCTACCAAGTTTGAGATGAAGGAATTGGGTATGATGCATTATTTTCTAGGTATGGAGGTGTGGTAGAGTGCAGATGGAATCTTCCTTGGACAAGGGAAGTATGCAGTAGAGATCCTAAAGAGGTTTGGGATGATGGACTGCAAAGCCATGGCCACACCCATGGCATCGAACCTGAAGCTATTGAGTGATGCTTCATCAGAGTTGGTTGATGCTATGATGTATCATCAGATGATTGGGTCATTGATGTACCTAACAAACACAAGACCAGACATTTTCTTTGCTATGAACACCTTGAGCCATTTCTTGACAGATCCGAGAAATGTTCACTTGATTGCTGCAAAGCATATTTTGAGGTACCTGAGGGGTACAGTTGATTATGGGCTCAAGTATGAGTCGAATTAGAAGATCAACCTGGAGGGTTATGTCGATTCAGATTGGGCAGGAAATGCCATCAATAGAAAGAGCACTTCAGGATGTTGCTTCAGTATGGGATCAGGTGTGATCTCTTGGTTTAGCAGGAAGCAATCCTGTGTGGCACTGAGTACATCTGAAGCAGAGTATGTTGCATCTTTTTCAGCTAGTTGTGAGGTAGTATGGCTACAGAAGCTACTATCTGATATATTTGATCTCCAGTTGGATGCTACTTGTATACATTGTGACAACCAGAGTTGCGTGAAGTTGTCGAAGAATCCAGTGTTCCATGACAAGTCAAAGCATATCGAGATCAAGTATCACTATATCATGGATATGGTGTAGAGGGGAGTAGTGAAGCTCCAGTATGTTGCAACGGAAGAACAGATAGCTGATGTATTGATGAAGCCATTAGCTAGGCTGAAGTTCAAGTACTTCAGGGAGAAGCTTGGTGTTCTCTAGATCGAGGTTTCCTCCAAGAGAAAGTGATGATACCCATAGCCATTCTGACATGGTGAGAGGATTGGTTCCTTCCATGGTCAGATGTAAGGGCTGAGCCATTCTGTCATGGTGAGAGGATTGGTTCCTTCCATGGTCAGATGTAAGGGCTGAGCCATTCTGTCATGGTGAGAGGATTGGTTCCTTCCATGTTAGATATGAGTGCTGGCCATTCTATCAAGTAGGACAAATGTAAGGGAAACTTCCATTCTGGGAATGGAGGCACTTGGTTAGTTACAAGGAAAACCCAGTCTAGGACTGAGAATCCATTCTGATGTGATAGAGGGATGTGTTCCCACTTGATCAGATGTAAGGGATGAACCATTCTGTCATGGCTAAAGGATTAGGTTCCTTCCATGTCAGATGTGAGTGTTGTCCATTCTGACAAGTAGGTCAGATGTAAGGGAAACTACCATTCTAGGAATGGAGGCACCTGTTCAGTTACCAGGTATCTCAGTATGGGACTAGGGGCTATTCTGATGCGATGGTAGGATTAGTTCCTTCATGATCAGATGTGAGTGCATGCCCTTTCTGATGTGGTGCTTCATGCATGGTTAGATTGTAAGTGCTAAGGCCTTTCTGATGCATTGTTTCGTGCATGGTGAGATTGTAAGTGTTGAGCCCTTTTGATGTGGTGCTTTTGAGCATGGTCAATTGTAAGTGTCGTGCCTTTCTGATAGGATGAGGTTGGATGTAAGTGTAGAGCCTTTCTGATGCAGTGTGCTTGCACATGGTTGGATGTAAGTGCTGAGCCTTTCTGACAAGATGAGGTCAAATGTGAGTGCTGGGCCTTTCTGACAAGATGAGATCAGATGTGAGTGCTGGGCATGCCTTTCTGACAAGACGAGGTTAGATGTAAGAGTTGGGCAGGCCATTCTGACTTAAGTGTCAGATATAAGTGCTGATAAAGACGTACATGAAGTGTAGGCCTATAGGATTGACTCTGTAGAACTTTCTGTGACGAGAAGAATCGAGATAGCACCATTATGAGATAGCATATGATGATGATCCAGACTTGATGATGATCCAGATCAAGTGATCCAGATGAGATGATCCAGACTTGATGATGATCCAGATCAAGTGACAATCCAATTGTGATGATGTTCTAGACTCGATGATCTAGATCAAGTGATCCAGATGAGATTATCCGGACTTGATGATGATCCAGATCGAGTGATGATCCAGTAGTCATGATGATGCAAATCCTGTGATAAAGAAGAAGAAGATGACTTGAAGACTCGAAGACGAAGAAGACTTGAAGAAGTGTTGGGATAACTGGGCAGACCCGGGTTTCACCTTTAATTTCGCACCAACAAAGACCCATAGTGTTGGCCCTTTCGGCAGCAGCCTGCGAACAGGCTACAGTCTCACCCGAAACAGCTATGGGGTGCCGCAGAATTAGGTTTCTGTAAGCAGAAGAGAGAATCTTACTGTACCTTTAGTCTTTAACTATTAACAATCACTTAACAGAATGCTTGTAATATCAATTAAGCAGCTTCACATTAGATAAATAAACAGTTACTTGCACAACCCTTATCTGGGAATTCACAGTGAAGCTAGTTATTAACAGCAGTATTACTTTAGAAATTATTTACTTAACAGTGCATAAAATATAATAACAAATCACACAAATGAACCACAACACCAGATTTCACGTGGTTCACCCCCAGTGTAGGGGTTACGTCCACAGAACTGCGCTTTATTTAACTCTTTACAACTAAAACGGCAGTTCTGATCTGCACACTTAGCTGCAGATCCCTTCAGTCCTCAAAGCCGCACACACAGCAGCAAGCCTCTGTGCACACCGCTGTAGATCTTCCTTTTCACCCTCAAAACACCTCTGCGCACACAGCTGTAGAGGTCGTCCCGCACACAGCTGGGACTTAACCTTCTTACAAAAACCCTTATACAATCTCTTCTCTTCGCATTACAATAGCTTCATAAGATAATCAATCAAGACCTAACCTCACTTCTTTACATAAGTGCCTATTTATATAGCGCACTATTACAAAACCCTAGTCTTAAACCATGGGCGCCCAAAACCCTAACCCTGGATTTAATCCAAGGGTTAATTACAAAAAAGGGGGTTCGACCCACCCGCGACACCCCTAAGACTATTTTGGGATGTAACTCCGCTTGCACTTCTTCAAGAACTGTGGAGTTACCAAAACTAAGGACCTTTAGGGTCGGAGCCCCAACAGGCCCCTAAGACTCACTTGTGACCCGTCCCGGGGCACTCTGCTACTATGCTGGCGGTTGACGAAACCTTGTGTGCTACTTTCTGGCACCCTCCCTACTGCTTTCGGCTACTTGCTTTCGTCCCTTGTAATTTTTATGCTGACGAAGGTCTGCTGGATCCATCTGCAACCCCACTTGTTACTCTTTCTGTCGAGCACTTGACCATCCACAACTAAGGGTCCCAAAACTTGTGTGTCAAGCTGCATAAGACAAACAGCCGCCTGGGCTCTGTCAAACCTGACAGAGACATGGTGGCATCCTCCAGAGTCTTATTATGAGGCCTGTGCCTTTCATCGCTCCATGTTAGAGCGAACTTCTGCCTGCCTTCGTCCGAATTAGAGAAAACTTCTGCCTTCCTTTGTACCTTGGTCGGATAGGACTATACTGGCGAATTACTCAGAAGGTTCTGCAACCCTCTTTCTTTGAACTCTCGTACTAACTCCTCGACTTCACAATTGTTTGACATGGTTCCAACTGAGCAACTCAAGAAAATGCTTAATGCGAGAGTCTCGACCGATGCGGTGTTTTATAGAATCCTGTAACAGAATCTGTCATCATGGTGCATTAATGACACCAAATCTGATGGAATGCCGGAAATCTTGTCCACACGGCGCCAGGATATCCCCCGAAATCTCATTATTACAGGTATGGAGAGTAGTGCTCGTGCCGGTGCTGCCGAGTTTATTTTGTCCCATCCATCGCATTTTAAGCTGCGACACACCTTGGGCCTTCGGCATAACAACTACCCACAACTTCGACACCATAATAACCCTTACTCCTTACTACCCCATGCGATACCCCCATTTCAACTGTTCATGGAGTTTAGACTGTCCTTCTTAGAGCTGCGGCAGATTAGGGGGTCCCAACCTGTCCCTATACTTCTTCAGACGACTGCCATTTACCATCGAGGGTAAAATTTCTCCATTCATTTTAGCTAGCTGCACTGTACCACCATCAGTAACTTTCTGTACTATGTACGGTCCTTTCCAATGTGTCTTGAAATTACCTGGTAATTTCATGAATTTGCTGTCGTATAAGAGCACAAGGTCACCTATCTGGAATTGCTTCTTTTTAATATGCTTGTCATGCCATGCTTTTTCTCTAGCCTTCTGCACTTGCTGCTGGAACCCTGCAATGAATATGTCTTCTTCTAGTTCTGTTATCTGGGATAGCCTTTTATTCAACATACTTGGATTATCCATTTCTATGAAAGCAGCTATTCTGAGACTGGGAACAATATACTCCATTGGCATTACTGCTTCTTGCTCGTAAACCAGCCGAAAAGGTGTGTGACCTGTCAATTGCTTGCAAGTGGTTCTATAAGCCCATAACACTGCTGGGATTCTGAGGTCCCAATCATTTCTATTGATATTACAAACCTTGGTCAGATCCTGCTCCAGAATCTTATTGAAGGCTTCCACAGTTCCATTTGCTTGAGGATGGTACGCAGTACTCTTCTGGTGATATACCTGAAATTATTCGGTCAATGCTTTAATAGTTTTATTCAAAAAGTGTGACCCTTGGTGACTCATAAGAATTCTAGGACATCCAAAACTTGTTAAAATATACTCAAAGATGAACTTTGCAGTTGTAGAAGCGCTACAATCCTTGACTGGTTGAGCTTCAGCCCAACGAGTAAGGTATTCAGTTGCTGTAATAATATACCTTGCGCCCGATTTCTTTGCAGGAGGATTTATAGGTCCGACAAAATCAATAGCCCACTTATCAAAGGCCTGTAGGGTTACCTGTGGAATGAGGGGCATCTCATCCCTCCTGGATGGTTTTCCTGTCCTATGACAGATGTCGCTGCTGTGGCAGTACTCCCTGGCATCCTTATGAAGTGTAGGCCACCATAACCCTGCTGCCAGAATCTTCTGTGCTGTAGCTTTCCCTGCGTAATGTCCTCCGGCTGCGCCAGAATATGCCTCTGCCAAAATCAAGGGTTTCTCATTCTCCAAGACACATCTGTGTAGGATTTCATCTGGTCCCATCTTGTACAGTTGTCCTGCTATCAGTGTAAAATCAGCAGCCCGAACCACCAGCTGCTTCTTCTGCTATGTTGTCATCTCCAGGGGTGCAAACCCTGTGGCCAAATACTGAACAATGTCCTAAAAGTATTCATCGACCATATGGATAGCGAATAACTGGGCATCAGGAAGACCTTCGTCTAAGCTAGTAGGCTCTTCCCCTGATTCGAGCCTCGACAGATGGTCAGGTCCCAAGTTAAGTCTTCCCGGCTTAACTATAATCTCAAAGTCATATTCCTGGAACAATATTAGCCATCGACATATTCTTCCTCCCAAGACAAGCTTGTTAACCAAGTATTTCAAAGCAGAGTGGTCAGTGAACATTTTAAAGTGAGAACCTAACACATAATGTCGGAGCTTTTGCAAAGCATATACCATAGCTAAACCTTCCCTTTCTGTCGTAGTATAGTTTCTTTCTGCTTTGGATAATTTGCGACTTGCAAAGGCAATAGGGTGGTCAATATTACCTTCGCCTGTCTGAGCCAGTACTATGCCCAAAGCAATTGAGGAAGCATCGACGTGCACATGGAACTCCTTATTCCAATTAGGAAACACTAGGATAGGGGCAGTTACCATCTTTTCTTTTAGGATGTCCAAGATTTCTTGACACTCAGGTGTCCATTCAAACTTATTTTCTTTCTTCAGCTGTTTCTCCATCGGGGCTGTGATCTGGGCATAACCTTTAATAAACTTCCTGTAGTACCCAGTGTGACCAAGTGTAGTGCGCAGTTGCTTGACTGACTTCAGAGGTGGCAAGTTCACTATAATTGCTATCTTCTCCGGATCCACCATCAATCCTTGCTTACAAACAATATGACCCAACAGGATTCCAAAGGGTGCACAGAAGATGCACTTTTTTAAGTTCAAGGAAATCTGATGCTGTTTACACTTGTCCAACATAAGTCTTAAGCTAGTTATGTGGTCTTTTAGTAACCCAAAAATAGTCCAGTCATCAAAATACACTTCTAAGAATTTATGTATAAAGTATTTAAATGCACAAATTACGACTCGAGAAAACATGGCAGGTGCATTCTTTAATCCAAAAGGCATAATTGTGTACTGAAAGGATCCCATTTCTGTAGCAAATGTTGTCTTATGTCGATCCTCTAGAGCAATTCTGATCTGATGGTAACCTTAAAATCCATCAGTAAAAGAGTATACTTCCTGACCTCCAACATTATCAAGAACTTCATCTGTAAAAGGAGTAGGAAAGGGGTCATGTAGGCACGCATCGTTCAGCTTCCTTAAATCAGCACAGATTTGGATTTCACCCTTAGTCTTCTTTTCTTGGACTACCATCAGACTGGCCCATTCGGACTCTTCAACAGGTTCAATAATTCCTGCAGCAAGCTTCTTATCTAACTCCAGCCTAACTTTTTCCTTATACTTGGGGTTCAGCCTATACGGGCGCTGTTTCACAGGCTTCGCATCAGGTTTCAATGGAATCTTTATGACTCCTATATCGCCAAGGATACCCTTCATCTCAGAAAACTTCATCGGAAATAGGTCTTGATATTCATGGAGAAGTTGGGTCACTTTGCTTACCATTTCATCATCCCAATAATCTCCAATTGTAGCATACTTGGGGTTTTCCTCTGACCCAATGTTTACGGTCCGTGTCTTCAGAGGCTGAGTCACTTCAGGTGTGTCGACCACTGGTCCACGTACTTCCTAGCTTCCTTCTGACTCCGGAATATTGATGTTATGCGGATCGTCATCCTCGTCAATTGCGAGGTTGTAACATTCAACTGCATTAGCTTCTTGTGCTGCCCAATCAGTTTGGTATTCCCCTATTTCTTGGTCATCAAATATCTTAGTATGGATCAATCTAACAGCTGCATCTAAAGTAGGACAAACTTCGTTAACAGAAAATGTAAGTATAAAACTATCAACAAGGTCATCCCAACTTACAGTACCATGTCGAAGTTCGACCTCCGTATACCAGTTTTTTGCTATAGGTTCCAACGTGTGCACAAACTTATGCACCCATTCCTCATGAGGTACATGTTCCCATGCTGCATAACATTGCTTCAAATGTTCCTGAGGACTGTTCTGCCCATTGAACTTACTTCGCACCTCTTGAGATTGGTCTATGAATCTAAGGCGTAGAAATTTCTGGCAAGCTTCCCAACTGTGAATATATTTCTTGTGACCTTTCCACCATCTCACTGTTGTAGCTCTTGATGCTGCTTCCAGAGTCTGCATTCGCTGTGATTCTGGCACTTGTTCTGAGAACTGCGCAATGAATTTTCCTGGATCTGTCAACCCATCATATGTAGGCAAGTCTCTGACCTGTGCACTAAGGCATCTAAGAGATTTGGTAATTCGTGCACACCGATGGCCATGTAGCTCGTATAATCGATTCTGCCAACTCTCGAGACCATCATATGAGTCAGACATGCAGGAGCTATCACATTGCCAATCCATTACACCTTCGGTATTAGGCTCGACATAATCTTCTTCTTTTGCTGTGATATTATAGATGTGGTCCAGAATATCCTGATATTCCTCTCTGACTGGCTCCGTATATCTTTCTCCTTGAGAAGGATCCAATGGTAGTATTGCTCTCAATCCCTTCCCTTCAAAAGTCATTTGTCTCTTCTTAAGATTGATAACTGCATCACTATCTATTTCCCACTCAATTCCTAGCAAATCTGGATAGGGGTTACTATCATCAATGATCTCAATTACTTCAAAATATGCTACAGTACTGACTCCATCTGTATCTACTGGTACCCGAGGAAATATTCCTAAGGGTACAATCCTTTGCTGATTGGCTAGTCTCAACTATATAGGTGACCAATCAAGGATAGGTTTTCCCATTTGTTCCCATGTTTGCTTAGTTAAAATATTGAATTCAGAACCCAGATCTAAAATAATATCCTTCATGTCATACTCTCCTACCTGAGCATGTAGTCGCATCTCTCTTCCAGTTCTTCTAATTCTACTAACAGCTCTTTCACTATCAGGACTTTGATGAGGTTCACAAGACTGTATAACTTTTTGTAATTCATTTAAGGCATTCTGATTTCTTAACAATTTGATGCAACTCTGTAAAAACGATGACAGAGTACTTACTTGGCCTTGTGAGTCTTCCTGGGATTGCAGCTGCTGATGCTGCCTACTTGGTGCTGGTAAATATGAATCAACAAAGTCTTGTCTGGCCTCCAAAAAAATTTCTTTTTCCCGTCGAACATCAAATGCTGGAGTCTTCTCTATGGCCTTGCGGACCCAAGCTTCGTCAGGCTGCTTCGCTTGACACTGCGTGTCTGTCGTAGCTCCACTTCTTGTAACAACATTAACAGCTGGGATCGGTCGTGGCTCGACAGCAATCAACTGGACACTCGGACTAGGTTTGCTATTTCTTTCTTGGATTTTAGCTAGTAACTGCAGACACTGCTCGATGACATGATCAACTGCTCTGCAGTATCGGCATGTCGTGGTTGGGTTCTGAGAGTCTCGAGCTAGATGTCCTGCCTGATTGCAGTTATAGCAAATAACTTGACCTTGACCTCCGCCAGGCATACCTCGACCACGGCCTCTAAAACTGCCTTGACCACCTCAGTAACCATACCCATCATTTCCTTGTGCATCCGGGTATATCCTATAAGTGTCGTAGGTCCACTCCCTCATAAGGTGAAAACTGCGACATTCATCTTCATTGTGGCCAAGGGACTTACAGAATTTACAATAAGGGTTCTTCGGGACTTAAACATACCTCTGTAACAGATAACAGTCTTCCGATCGATGCTGGCCAGTAGTTCGGCAAATCTCACAGTACAGAACACTAGGATTCAGCGGGTTTGGTGCGCCAGTATTCAAATAGTTTCTCAGTGCCAGGCACTGATCCTTGTCGTGGCCTTCTGTTCGACAACGGATGCACCATACCTCTTCGTGGGTGGCTTTCCCTTTTTTCATGTCGCGAAGTTCTAAAGCCATCTCTACGAGCTGTGCTTGAATTTGAGCTATACCAGAATTATCTTTGACAGGCGCAGTTTCAAGCTTTATGGCAATCTCTAAGGCCTCTTGCTGATCAGCAACCTTCTGTTGCATGAGTGGGGCTCTGATGTGGGGTAATAATGCTGCAATAAACCACTCCTTATGTTGTGCTGGTCCAATCATGAAGCTGACTTGGTCAAACAGAACTTTAAATCTCTGATCAAAGTCCCACACAGATTCGCCTCGCCGCTACTGAATCTCTTTTAACTCAGTGATGCACTGCGACTCTGATTTAGGTTTCTTAAATTCTCGAATCAGTGTTGCTTTGATGTCAGCCAATACAGGATTCTGCATGCTAGAAAACTTCATAAACCAAGTCAGGGCTCGATCTCTGAAAGAAGTGATCAGCTGCGCTCGTTGAACATCTATGTCCGTAATGTTCTTCGCGGTCCACACAGCTTCGCACAGAAACCAGAACTGTTCTAGATCTTCTGACCCAGTTCCTTTAAAAACTGGCAGTTTGATGTCATCATGAACATGGGCCATCTGGGATCTAGGGGGGGAAGAAGGGTTTGAACTGGATGGGGAAGGCTGACCTACGACAGGGATACTCGGGCTAGGGTTACTTTCAGACCGCGACAGGTTCTCGGGGATAATAGGTCTTTGCTGTGGGGTTATCGGAGGGTTTCTAACAGAGGGGACTTCAGCGGACTCAGAGGCTTCAGAGCTTAAAGGGGTATACTCAGTGGAGGAGCCGAGATCTCTCTTATATCTTTTTCCGCTTCGCAGCAAACCACTTCGCTCGTCGCAGTCCCAATCACTTCCAATAATAGGTTAGCAATACTAGATCTAACAATCTGATTCGATAAGCAAGATTCCTTTTTCAGCCAATAGTATTTTAATATTCAGACTAAATAGGTTCAAGTACTTACCCCTTGGTCCTTTGAAAAATTTTCGTTCAGCTTCGCTAAAGGAGGTACTTGTGTCGATGGAAAACTCCGTCACAAATGCTTCGAGAGTTCGCGTAGTCCAAAAATCCACAGCTCGCGAGATCGCGTTGTTCACTCTTTTCAAGATAGCGATTCTCGCGGGGGTCCAGGGAGGAAACTGATTATCTTGGAAGTCCATCCTCCTTTCTGTTAACCTGGATAGCCACTGGTGCAACTCTATGTGTATAGAACCAAAGAAAATTTCATGAACATCAGAAAATACGTACCTTTGTAAAAATTGTTCCGCGCTACGACGGGGATCTTTGTTTTCCTGTTCTGCAAACTTGAAATAGGTCGCTTCGATCCAATCACCAATTTATTTTACAGAGGGCCGCCAAAACATAGCCCTCGAGGTACGGCGTAGATCTCTCTTCAACAGATACTGAGTTCAACCGGCAACGGAACCAATTTGTTGGGCTAACTGGGTAGACCCGGGTTTCACCTTTAATTTCACACCAACAAATACCCACAGTGTTGGCCCTTTCGGCAGCAGCCTGCGAACAGGCTACAGTCTCACCCGAAACAGCTATGGGGTGCTGCAGAATCAGGTTTCTGCAAGCAGAAGAGAGAATCTTACTTTACCTTTAGTCTTTAACTATTAACAATCACTTAACAGAATGCTTGTAATATCAATTAAGCAGCTTCGTGTTAGATAAATAAACAGTTACTTGCACAACCCTTATCTGGCAATTCACAGCGAAGCTAGTTATTAACAGCAGTATTACTTTAGCAATTATTTACTTAACAGTGCATAAAATATAATAAAAAATCACACAAATGAACCACAACACCAGATGTCACGTGGTTCACCCCCAGTGTAGGGGTTACGTCCACAGAACTGTGCTTTATTTAACTCTTTACAACTAAAATGGCAGTTCTGATCTGCGCACTCGGCTGCAGATCCCTTCAGTCCTCAAGGCCGCGCACATAGCAGCAAGCCTCTGCGCACACAGCTGCAGATCTTCCTTTTCACCCTCAAAACACCTCTGCGCACACAGCTGCAGAGGTCGTCCCACACACAGCTGGGACTTAACCTTCTTACAAAAACCCTTATACAATCTCTTCTCTTCACATTACAATAGCTTCATAAGATAATCATTCAAGACCTAACCTCACTTCTTTACATAAGTGCCTATTTATATAGCGCACTGTTACAAAACCCTGGTCTTAAACCATGGGCGCCCAAAACCCTAACCCTGGATTTAATCCAAGGGTTAATTACAAAAAAGGGGGTTCGACCCACCCTCGACACCCCTAAGACTATTTTGGGATGTAACTCCGCTTGCACTTTTTCAAGAACTGCGGAGTTACCAAAACTAAGGACCTTTAGGGTCGGAGCCCCAACAAGAAGAAGATGACTTGATGACTCAAAGATGAAGAAGACTTGAAAGACTAAGAAGACTTGATGATGACAAGATGATCCAGTTGATGCAGAGAAGAAGACCAATGCTAAAAATCGTGTCGAAAGAATACCTTCCTAGTTAAGAGGGAGTGTTGATGTATTTGTAACTTCGGAATGTATTCATCTATGTATCTTATTTCTTGTAACTCGATGTTTATTTCGGGATGTATCTATTATGTAATTGAGTCATGTTGTCATGCCCCGATGTTCCAATCGGGAGGATCTATTATGTAAATAAGTCATGTCAATTCATAGTGGGTAACCCTCCGATTGTCTAAGGGTTAAAGTCCCCGCAGTTCCAGGGAACTAGGGTTATTAGACTCTCCTAGTAGAGGTCAGCCCTAGTAGGGTTTTAGTCATGCCAGGATTAGTATAAATAGAGAACTGGAGTCTCTATTTAGCACACAACTCATACACACTCAAGTGTAGCGCATAGTTGAGGAAGGAGAAGACACTGGGGCTAGACAAGAAGAGGATTACTGCTGTCGGGATATCACTTACTGTTTTGGGCTTTTCTATTTTGGTGTTGATTCTATCTTTGAGGAAGTTGCAGGGTTTTATCCTTTATGGTTTCCCCAAGGAAAAACACGGTGTTCATTGTCTCTTGTGTTTGATTTTTGTGCTTGTTATTCTCTCAGTTAAATATCCTAATAATTCTAGCTTAATGTTGAAAAACTAACAAAAGTTTGAGAACAACTCAAGGATTCTAGATGACATTCTAAACAGCCAAAGATCATCCAGTGACAGATATGGTTTAGGGTTCATTAAAGAAAAGAAGCCAGAGTTTCCCAGTTACCAATCAAGAAGGAAGTAAGAAAAGCTATGCTGAAGTACTAAAGACTCCAACTAAAAAAGAAGGAAGCAAGAAAGAAGGCTTAATTTCTCAAGATTAAAATAGAAATAATATAGAACCCAATAGACCAAATAGATATCTACAGATCTTTTTAGGTCAATGCTATTCTTGTAATAATTTCAGTCATAAAGCCTTAAATTGCAGAACTAAAAGAAAGGTTTCTGAATACAAGAAGAAGTCATCAAGTAATAGATCGAAGGGAAATAAGAGTCTTTTTACACTACTCCAAAAATATGACATAGAATGTTATAAGTGTAATAACCATGGACATATGGCAAGATATTGTAAAATGAAGACTCCCACAAGGAATATTGTTGCAAACAAATCTCAGAACATCAAATGCAAGATGTGGAGAAGAAAGGAAGACTCCAAATATGTAGAAGAAATAAATATTTCAAACACCATTGAGGTCTCCAAAGATAACGATGAGCATAATAGAGGCATAAATAAGGATGACATATTTTATGAGGGAAAGCAAGATGGAGATATAAAATAATACATCGATAAATATGAAGGTGATGAAGAAGGATGTAGTGATGACTGTGGGATCCTTTTCTAAAAAAATCTCTCGTGATTTAAAGAAAACGCTGAAAATAACATTAGAAGGGATCTTATACTCGGGGGGAGTTAAAGTCTGAAAATTCCAATCGGTATCTAATAAAAAACTCAATTGGTGTCTAATGTTGAAGTATATTGAAATCTATCTTCTTCAAATATTATGGGTGATCAAGGTTGGTGCATGGATGATATAAGAGAAAGTATGAAGTAACGTGAGAACAACAAAATGTGAGAGTCATGAAGATAATGATGTCTGCAATCAAATAGAAGATAAAGATTATTATGTTCACTTAGTATTTGAAGTCATGACACATAAAAATTGTTGACAGTAGAAGAAAACTCAAGTCTAAAAAATTAAAATTCAGTCTATTGATAAGGTAGCAGGATGAGTTCAGCATTGACAAAGGAAAAGGTTGAGGTTATGAGTCTTTGTGTCTAATATAGTGAGACCAGAGAAACTATGTAATAAAATAAAGTAATCTCTGTGTTGAGGATCTGAAGTCATGGGTCTCTGGAAAGTTGATAATATAGATCTAAAATTCAAAAGAATCCAACAGTATATGCTAGGTTTTTATATGAAGATCTAAATGCACAGGCTTAAGGAATTCTGGTAAAAGTGGAAGCCAGTTAACTTATAGGAATAATATACCATTAGCTATGGCAGTAGGAACAGAGTTAAAAAAAACATGTATCCTAGACAAAAAATTGAAGCGTGTGGAAAAAATGATGAGTATAAACTCTATCACAAAAATGTTGAAATGAGAGGAAGTACATTGATAGGGGGAGTTTATGGATCTATCAGTTAAGCTATCATTCAAGAACATGAAATGTTAAGATAAATGATAATACATTGGTTAAATAACCAAGTTCAGTTAAAGGGGAGATATGATGATAGGGGGAGTTGTCAGAAAGTAGAAAGAGAGTAAATCATATATCAAAATAGGCACAACATTGGCATAACAGGTTATCCATTGTCGTTGTTGTCAAAGTGGGACAATGTTTAGAGGTTGCCATCAATGCCAAAAGGGGAGATTGTTGAGTATATAGTTTTCATTGATGTCAAAGTTGTTCACGAATGAAAAATAAATAACCAGTGGATATGATGACATGACAAACTCAGTGAAAGACTAAGGTAGTGATGGCATGGCATTGCATAGTTGAGGATGTGGCATGACACATATGATGACCAGGAATATGATGGTTTCCTAATGATGATGTCATAAAATAGTGATGGCATGGCATGGCATAGTAGAGGATGTGGCATGACACATATGATGACATGGAATATGATGGTGTCCTATTGATGATGTCATAAAAGTTCATTTATAACAAATGGAATGGATGATAAGACAGCATGAATGATTGATCTGGAGACTTCTAAGATAGTGTCGACAGTAAGATGTAAACAATGGTTAATGAAACAAAGAATAGAGGTCGAGTGAAAGTAGAGATGCATTATGAATGACAAATATGGTTAGACAAATGAAGAGTGAAATGAACGAGAGATAGAGTATATGTAACAATCGAAGAATAGAGGAAGTATATCTGCGAGAGTGTTTATAAATTCCTTATAATCAGCAGCATGATGAAATTCTCTGTGTATATAAATATTCAAAACTGTTAGAAACAGTCGTAGAGGATTTTCACAAATAAATCATGCAGATCCGCAAAGTTATGGTGAGATCCGAATTTGATCTAAAATCGACCGTCAGGAAGCATCTCGCACGATATCCAACGACTGAGGATCCATTTTGCAAAATATAGGCGGGAGGATGAAGTTTTTAAAAAGATCAATATTGGATGGATTATATTAGTCCCGCACTAGATCCAACGGTTAAGGATTAATTCTGACAGTTAGGCGGAAAATCCAAAGTTTTGCAAAAGATCAAGATCGGAAGGCTAAGATTAGTTCCTCCAAAAGAGATCGACGGTGCGGAAGAAAAAATGCGGAAAAGGAATTGTGGAAATAACATTTAAATATTCTATGAACCCACAATCTAGAAATCAATGGATAGAAAAACACCCGCAAAAGATCAACGGTGCGGAATTGTTGTTGCAGAAAGAAGCTTGCGGAAAGTTGATATACGATTTGAGGAAATGTTACATCCCACATCCCACAATATGGAGAGATCGTACGACTGAAGTTAGTTCCGCTAAAACAGATCAATGGTTCAGAAAAAGAAGTGTGGAAATTCGAGATACGATTTTGGGAAATGTTACATCCCGCATCCCGCAATCTGAAGATCGACGGTCATGGAGAATCCCAATGGAGATCAACGATGGGGAATCATTGAAACAGAAACCTGGTACGGAAATACAATTGCAAGAGGAATTTTGTAGAGTAGATCAACGGTCTGGAGAGATTCGAACATAAGATCAACGGCCTAGATTGATTCTAGAGAAGGATATTGCGAAAGCACTAGAAAACATTAAGCTGAGTTGCGGAAATGAATTCTGAGGTGCGTCCATAAATGGTAAATAAGAATGTCCAACATGAAACTCATAGATGGAAGGTGAATCTCGTTTTTTGTGAGAGAAACGTATACAAATGATCCTACGATGAGGATAGCCCATGGAGATCTCCCAGAGGAGGAAAATAATCCTATAAGCATGAGAAAAAGAGAAGCCCGAAGGTATGAAGATAGAGTATTCCCATTGAAAGAGGAGAGGAAGTACATAGGAATTTGTTTGACAAATCCTGTGATCAAATAAGAAGGGAGCTCGCAAATCAGAAGTGATCAAGAAGTTTTTAATTAAAAATTTCTAATAATATATTGTTGAAAAGGTGTGACTAATAGATTTGAAAGGGCATGATTGTGACAGGGTATGTTTCTAGAATAAAGAGATGCATCTGTAGTGTTATATTTTTATCATTTAAGCTAGCATTAACTTAGGATCTTAACTGAGAGAATAACAAGCACAACAATCAAACACATGAGACAATGAACACAAATATTTTCCTCAGGGAAACCATAAAGGAGAAAACCCTACAACTTCCTCAAAGATAGAATTATCACCAATAGAAAAGCCCCAAAAAATAGTAAGATGATATCCCAACAGCAGTAGCCTCTTTCTCTCTTGCCCCAACAACTTATTCTTCCTAAGCTATGCACTACAACTGAGTGTGAGTGAGTGTGTGATAAATAGAGAGGATCACTCTCTATTTATACTAATTCCCAAATTGTCAATGACTCACTAGGGCCGACTTCTCTAGGAGAGCCTAATAACCCTAGGGCCCCACAACTATGGGGACTTTAACCCTTGAACAATAGGAGGGTTACCCATAATGACTTGACATGACTTTTTTACATTATAGAACCTCCCGATCAGAACATCGGGACATGACATGACTCAATTACATTATAGATACTTCTTGGAATAAACATCAGGGTACAATACATGAAATATACAAGTGAATACATTCTGAAGTTACAAATACATCAACACTCCCTCTTAACTAGGAAGGTATTCTTTTGACACAATTTTCAGCATTGGTCTTCTTCTCTGTATCAATTGGATCATCTCATCATATTCATCTTAAAGTTGTCTTCATCTTCAAGTCTTCTTCATCTTCAAGTCATATTGATCTTCAAGTATTCTTCATCTTCAAGTATTCTTCATCTTCAAGTCATCTTCATCTTCAAGTCTTCTTCATCATGGAATTTGTGTCATCACTAGATCTGAATCATCACGGCTGGATCATCATCACTACATCATCATCAAATCTGGATCGTCACTTGATCTGGATCATCATCAAGTCTGGATCATCATCACATATGGATCATCACTTGATTTGGCTCATCATCAAGTCTGGATCATCATCATTGATGCTATCTTAGAATGGTGCTATCTCTTGATTCTTCTCGTCACAAGAAGTTCTACAGATCCAACCCTTTTTCAAGTTGGTTGTAGGCCTAGCCTTCATGTAGGTCTTCTTTAGTGCTTATATCTGACCCTAATCTAGAATGTCCTGCCCAGCTCTTACATCTGACCTAATCTTGTTAGAAAGGCACACCCAGCACTCACATATGACCTCATCTTGTCATAAAGGACTAGCACTCACATCTAACCATGTGTAAACACATCACACTAGAATGGCTCAGCACTTATATCTAACCATGTGTTAACACACCGCATCAGAAGGGATCTGCACTTACATCCGACCATGTGTGAACACACCGCATCAGAAGGGATCTGCACTTACGTTCGACCATGTGCAAACACACCGCATCGAAAGGGCACTGCACTTATATCTGACCATGTGTAAAAACATCATGCCAAAATGGCCCTCAGTCCTAGACTGAGGATTCCTGGTAACTAACCAGGTGCATCCATTCTCCCATAGAATGGCATCTCAGCACCAAGCTGTGTATTCCTGGTAACTGACCAGGTGCCTCCATTCCAAGAATGGAATTTAGCACTTATATATTATCATGTAGGAACCAATCCTATAGTCACGTCAGAATGGCTCAGCACTCACATCTGACATGGAAGGAACCAATTCTCTCACCATGAAAGAATGCCTCAAACCTTACATCTGACCATGGAAAGAACCTAATCCTCTCACCATTTCAAAATGGCTCTAGGTCCCATCATTTCCCCTTGGAGGGAACCTTGATCTGGAGAACACCAAGCTTCTCCCTGAAGTACTCAAACTTCACTCTGGCCAATGGCTTCATCAACACATCAGCTATCTGTTCATTCGTTGCAACATACTGGAGCTTCACTGCTCCTCTCTACACCATATCCCTAATATAGTGATACTTGATCTTGATATGCTTTGACTTGTCATGGAACACCGGGTTCTCCGACAACTTCACACAACTTTGATTGTCATAATATATACAAGTAGCATCTAACTGGAGATCAAATAAATCATATAGTAGCTTTCTCATCCACACCGCCTCATAACTAGCTAAACAAGCTGCGACATACTCTGCTTCAGCTGTACTTAGTGCCACATGGGACTACTTCTTGCTAAACCAAGAGATCACACCTGATCCCATACTGAAGTAGCATCCTGAAGTACTCTTCCTATCAATGGCACTGCCTTTCCAATCTCAATCAACATAACCCTCTAGGTTAATCTTCTAATTCTCTTCGTACTTGAGCCCATAATCAACTGTACCCTTCAGGTACCTCAAAATATGCTTTACAGCAATCAAGTGAACATGTCTCAGATCTGTTAGGAACTGGCTCAAGGTGTTCACAACAAAGCAAATATCTGGTCTCATGTTCGTCAGGTACATCAAGGACCCAATCATCTAACAATAGATCATAGCATCAACCACTTCTAAGGAAGCATCACTCAATAGCTTCAGGTTCGATGCCATAGGTGTGGTTATGGCCTTGCAGTCCATCATCCCAAACCTCTTCAGGATCTCTACTGCATACTTCCCTTGTCTTAGGAAGATTCCATCCACATTCTACCACACCTCCATGCCTAGAAAATAGTGCATCATACCCAAGTATTTCATTTAAAACTCAGCAGCAAGCTTCATCTTCATATCAGCAATCAACCCATCCATACCTGTTACAAACAAATCATCCACATACAGTAGGAGTATCACTAGGTTACCTTTTTCAACCTTGTAGGAAAGGTTGGAATCTGCTTTACTTTTGGTAAAGCCCAAACTGGATAGAAATCCATCAATTTTTTCGTACCATGTCCTGGGTGCCTATTTCAAACCGTACAGATATTTATTCAATCTACACACATGAGACTCCCTGTCATGTGTCTCAAAACTGAGTGTCTGCTCCACATACACTTCCTCTTCTACTACACCATTCAAGAAAGTAGTCTTGACATCCATCTAGTGTATCTTCCATTTCATTACTATAGCCAGAGCAAGTACTGATCTAATGGAAGTGTATTTGGCTATAGGTGCAAAAGTTTCTTCATAGTAGATTCCTTCTTTCTTGGAGAAGCCAGGAGCCATGAATATTGCTTTATATTTCTCTATGTTTCCATCTGCAGCATGCTTGATCTTGTAGATCCATTTGGAAGTTACAATGGACTTCCCTTCTAGTCTTGGGACAACATCCCAAACATCATTATTCATGATCGATTGATACTCTTTGATCATAGCATCCTTCCATTCTTTTCTTTCTGTTGCTTCTTCATAGTTGGAAGGTTCTTTATCAATAATGTCACATAGCAGAGCTACATAACTGGAGCAGGACCTAGTTCTCTTCCTTCCTCTGAGTGTTTCTTTTGAAGCTCCATATCTTTCTGCACCTTGGATAATTTCACGTACCCAAGCAGGTTTCCTTTTGTGAGGATTCTTCTCCTAAGGTGGATCCACAGGTTCTTGAGGTTCTTATAATTCTTGATTCTCTTCTTGAATTTCTTCATTCATGGTTGTATCATGAATTCTGGGTGCTTTTGTTTCTTCGGGTTCTTTAGCCGGTTTCTTCGTGGATTTGATGTAGGCTAAATCTTCGTCAAATGTTACATCTCTACTGATGTCGATCTTCTTGAATCCTGGGAAGTATATTTTGTAAGCCTTTGAGATTTCAGAGTATCCCACAAATATACCCTTCTTTCCTAAAGGATCTAACTTCGTCCTCTTTTCTTTCGGAATATGTATGTATACATGACAGCCGAATATTTTGAGATGGCTGACTTCTAGTTTCTTGTCAGAGAAGACTTCTTCAGGTGTCTTGTTCTCGAGTACTATGGTGGAGTATAGTTCTGTACATATACCGTTGTTCTGGAAACTTCTTCCCATAGATGCATGGGAAGATCTTGATCGTGAAGCATGGCCCTTGCTTCTTCCATGATAATTCTATTCTTTCTTTCTGCAATCCCATTATGTTGTGGATTATATGGATTGGATAACTCCCTCTTAATCCTTGAGTCTTTGCATAGCTCTTTGAATTCATTTGATGTGAATTCTCTGCAATTATCTGATCGAAAGGTATTGATCTTATTTTCAGTGTGGTTCTCCATCAAGGCTTTGAATTCCTTGAACTTGCTGAATAATTCATCTTTGTTCCTCATAAAGTATATCCATGTCTTCCTAAGAAAATAATCAATAAAAGAAACATAGTATACATACCCGCCTAATGAACTGGATGACATTGGACAGGATACATCGGAGTGGATGATTTCCAAGATTCCTTTTTCCTTGCTCTCGCTACTTGGAAATGTCTTCTTTGTGTTCTTCCCTTTCGCACATCCTTTGCATACACCTTCATGCTTTGTCTGCATTTCTGGGAGACCTTCAACAGCTTTGCTTGCAAGTGGTAGTGCTCTGTAATGGAAATGTGCAAGCCTTCTATGCCAAATCTCATTTGGTTCTACTGAGTCATGAACCATAGCTTGTTCTAGTTGGCCCTTCAATTTGTATAGTCCTCCTTCTTGTTCCCCAATCACTATTGCATCATCAAAATACTTTCCCTTTGGTCACATGAGGACTTGGCCATCTACAAATGCAACACTCATTCCTTTTGCATCCAATGCAGATATGGAGAGGAGGTTCTTCTTTAGTCTAGGTACAAACAATACATCTTTCATCTTGATAGACTTTCCAGAGTCTAGATTATATGAGGATTCACCACTACCTTTTATTGGATACTGGTAGTCATCTCCAAGTTTTACCTTGTGAGGTGATTTATGTTCAGATAGTTTCACAAAGGATTCCTTGAATCCTATCATATGTTTGGAAGCACCACTGTCTATAAGCCAATCATTGATGCCCTGTGTGATAGTTCCCGTGAGAGCAGAAATCAGAACATATTCTTCATCACTTGAAGAATCATCATTGTCTTGTCTGGTTCTCTTTGTGGAAGGTTCATCATCCTCTGCAGCATGAGCATGATGTCTTCTCTTGTTTCCCTTCTTCTTGTGAGAGATAATTTTGTTTCTAGGACAATATCTAGCAAAGTTTCCTCTTTCATCACATGTATAGCAAATGTACTTAGACATATCTCTATGCATTCTAAATTTAATCTTCTGGTGAGAGTGCTTACCTCTGTGGTGGCTAGTTCTGCTTTTCTTGGATTGTACTGTGAGAGCTTGATCTTCACTTCCCATCTTTTCTTCTCGAGCTGCTATCCGAGCTTCTTCTTGAAAGCATTCTTCCCATAGTCTAATGAACTTGACTAACTTCTTTCTAGCACAGATCCCTTGAATGAAAGAGTCCCATGTCCTAGGGAGACCATTCAAGGTGGTCATTACAATCTTTGTATTCTCCACTTCTTCATCCACTGCTTCAAGTCGTTCTTTGATATAGGAGATTCTTGTGAAGTATGACTGTATGGTCTCCGCATTCTGGATCTTCACATTCTGCAACTGGTTCCTTAAGGTCATCTTCCAGCTTATGTTCTTTCCTTTAAACAGTTTGGTTAGGGCATCAAACATAGCTTTAGGTGTCTTAAGGGAGGACACCTATGGTATGAGGTGATCCTTGATTGAATCAGCAATAATCCTCTTAGACATAACCAACTTCTTCTTGTGTAAGGCCTTAGCCTCATCTCCCTCTGGAACTGGAATCTCCTCATTGATGTAGGAGTCCAACTCATTTTCTTCCACGACTAGGGAGATCCTATACTTCCAGGCTCAGAAGTTATCATCTCCCTCAAGCTTTTCATCAATCTTGGTATGATGGGACATCTTAACTGAGAGCCTCAAGTGGAAATACAAAAGATTTATATCTTACTAGGTTAAGATGTGGGATCTGGATCTGGAGCTGAATTTCTGCAGAGCTGGTTCAGGAGCAGATTAGGGTTTGACTTCCCTGGAATTCTGTCCAACCAAAATATTTGATCTTGATCTCTAAACTTTGATTTTGAGGAGGAAATCAATCCAAGCCTGGGCTGACTCAAAAATTCCACTTCTGTGGAAATCCTTAATTTTCGGCAGTAGTGTCGGGTCAAAAACTGAAAATGCTCAGAATCAGATTCTGCTTCGACAGAAAGATGCGCCCTAGGGAGGAGAGTCATCCCAACCTTCTTTTGCTGAAAATATATGGAGAGAGATCCAAAAAATAGGAAGCCCTAGTTTTTGCAGCTGCACAGTGTCTTCTTCTGAGGTTAGCTCTGATACCATGTTAGATTTTTATCATTTAAGCTAGCATTAACTTAGGATCTTAACTGAGAGAATAACAAGCACAAAAATCAAACACATGAGACAATGAACAAAAATATTTTCCTTGGGGAAACCATAAATGAGAAAACCCCCAACTTCCTCAGAGATAGAATCAACACCAATAGTAAAGCCCCAAAAAATAGTAAGATGATATCCCGACAGCAATAGCCTCTTTCTCTCTAGCCCCAACAACTTCTTCTTCCCCAGCTATGTGGTACAATTGAGTGTGAGTGAGTGTGTGATAAATAGAGAGGCTCACTCTCTATTTATACTAATTCCCAACTTGACAATGACTCACTAAGGTTGAATTCTCTAGGAGATTCTAATAACCCTAGGGCCCTGCAACTACGGGGGCTTTAACCATTGAACAATAGGAGGGTTACCCACAATGACTTGACATGACTTGTTTACATTATAGAACCTCCCGATCAAAACATCGGGGCATGACATGACTCAATTACATTATAGATACTTCCCAAAATAAACATCGGGGTACAATACATGAAATATACAAGTGAATACATTCTAAATTTACAAATACATCAACATGTAGGAAACAGGAAGGTACTTATACATAGAAGTATGAGTGAGAGAAAGGGTCTCGGGGTCTATATCAGAAAATTAGAAACAGATACTAGTGGGTGTGACAGATAATGGAGGGAGAAGAAATCTAGCATATTACAAAAAACATATTAGGGTGGCAAGGTGGTGCTAGGGCAGGAAACAGGTCTGTAAGGGGTTGTTGGCTTGTTGTTCAGGATTAAGCACCCTTGTAACCTAGGGTATGGGGTTACCAACTTACTACTAACTTTGTAGACAATCAGCTTTAACAGAGAGAAAAAAGGAAATAGGAAGAAAGTCTTGACTTACCCGATTACCGGCGGTTGATCCAAGCTTGATCTTATTTCGTTCCTCTTCTCTCCAAAGCTTCCAGGGATCCACCTCTTTCACCTATAAAGAGAAAATTCTCCAAGTACTATCTCATGCATGTATATATATGAGGTTAGATAAACAATATTTCCAATACATAATCAAATATATTCATTAACCACAATACATGAAAGACTCAACACAATGTTGGAAGAAGAATTCTCTTTATTAACAATCAATGAATGAGATAAGAGTACAACCCAGCTTTTGAGACAAGGACTCCTCTACAACCAAAGGACTCTGATTTCTACTGCTCCAAGACTTCTGAAGATATACCACCAGCATAATTTTTCTCTCCAATCTTCATTGATTAATGCCCTCCCTAAGGCCTCTATTTATACTTTGGGAAATAGAGAGGTTTCAAAGGTTGGGGTGGTTGAAAGAGTTGTGATAGTTAATGATTAAGACCCAACTAATCTCCATTAATCATGTTTTATATTTTTTAAGGTCGAATCAAGATGTACACGACTATTGATATAGGCAACCCGCGTATGACATGTGATTTTCTTAAAGGAAACCTGTGTACGCTGATGTACGCAAGTTGCAATGTAGATAGTCACATACAGTACTTGAGTTTCAATGGAGATAGTCGTGTATGTACGTGAGTTGCAATGTAGATAGTCACGTACGCAACTCAACACTGAAAAATTATATGGCAAGATGGTTCAAGGGTAAATGCATCCCAAGTCATGCCCATCTATAGTGTTTTGGTAAAATTCAATCCTAAAATGTCCTTTTGTGTACCAAGATAAGGAATGTCGGCACTCGAACGGAGAAGTGCCATTTGGGTTGATAACAGATTCCCCCTAATGTGTGAGGTTAGAGGGAAATGATGGCTGAAATACATTATAATCATTATCTTGGAGAACTCAGAAGTCCAATGGAGTAGAGGACGTATCTGAAACCAATACATAGTAATGTCATATACAAAGTCATATCTGAGGATGCTATGTTCAATATACTAGAACACTAGCTCCTTTACAATATTTGAGTACATCATATGGTATGGGTACAAGACCACATATATTACAAAGGTGGATCAAAGCCACAATACACAATAATGATGATTCTTCAAAGATCTAGAAGTTGTGTAAGTGATCACAACATAATCTTGCACAACTTAGTCCATAGATATGAACCTAAGGTCTTCGTCAAAAATCCCAAAGAACCAGTACAATCCAAACCATGTGAATAGATGTTATTGAAGTTGAACATGGATAGGAGTTAACAGATTGTCAACCAATAGGTGATAATTGACAACTGAAGCAAAGGAATTCACCAATAATGAAATTGAATCCTAGGGTACAATCGTAAAAAATCTAGGTCTTCGTCATCAAGAAGTGCTGATGAGAAACCATACTGTGATGAGGAAGGCAATAGATCCTCCAACGGATCACATGAGTGACTAGGAACTAGGTAAAGGAAGGTAAACACAAGTAATAACAGATAGGACAATGATGGAATCAGGATATAGATCAGATACAGGGTTAAATCCTTGAATAGTGAGCACGACACAAAGATGACCCAAGGCAGATTTTAACTTTGTAGATAGTACAACTAGACTTATCTGTCATGTAGGAGACATGATCGGATTCCCTAGGTATAACTGCCACGAGAAGGAGTAATAAACTTGAAGTAATAGTTGAATTGAAAGTGAACACTGAGACATGGGTATCGAAAAAGACAGAGAATGATATGTTCAAGAAAGATATGGTGCCACCGACTGAGAACCAAAAGAAAACTTCTTCCTTATCTTTTCTATTAAATTTTAACGAGTCCAAGAAAGTCAACTCTCTTCATTTTTTGACAAGCTTGAAGAGAAGAGGAAGTAATGCTTGATAGTGTCACTGATTTTTGGATTTCATGAGCCTGAACTAGTACATGATCACTTGGTGTTTTCATGTTTAAAGAGTCTAAAAACTCCAAAGAAGACTCCAGGGGGGGTCCTTTTTCATCCAATTTAGTCTCCCGAGGCCGAGAAAGTATAGAAGATACCACAGAAGAACTCTCTTAACTCCCGTAGAAGAAAAGGTGAACCTTTTTTGTATTTAGTCAAGGAGGTCCGAAAAAGGTTAAATTACCACCTACCCAATGCTCCTTCGAGAGCAGCATATAGCTTGAGTTTTACGAGTGTGAAGGAAAGCAAGATCACTCAGAAAGATCCATTTGAGTATGAGAAATGGGGCTTACAACAATAAGCTCGATGTTTTGTTCTTGGTGTTTAACAAGCATGACAAAGACATGAAGTACACTCGAAATATTTTTCATGTTTAGGTCCAAAGCATGAAAAAGAGAAAAATGAGCTCATACCGGGTGTTCCTTTTTTCGTAAATTTAGTCCCTCAGGTATGGAAAAGTGATAAACCTATACATGAGAATACTTTTCTCAATTCAATAGGAAAGAGAGTGATCCTTTCTCGTATTATTCCAGATGGTTTGAGAAAGAGATAACCTACCACCAATGCGGATGCCCATTCACATATTCTTAATGAGCTTGAATGGACAAGTTTACTCAAGAGTCAAGTCTATTTTGAGGAGTTAGAATTGGGCCTAAAGAAACTCCATAAGGGTGGGATTCTTATAAATGGATAGCTTGTAAAAAGAGACCAAAATGAGGCTCAATTTGGCATGAAAAATAGCTAAGAAGACTCCCCTGAACCTATGATAGCTGTAGCATGAGTATTGAAAGACAAAAAGTGGGTTCTAAATGAGGATACTCATGTGAGGAAAGTCTTATCCACAGAAGAACAATGGCATAAACGAGGTACTAATGGTTAAAAATACCATAGTCCGTGGTCAAAGTGTTAATGCTAGGATTAAGATGGATTAGGTATAAATGCAAAATGCATGTGAAATGATCAAAAAAACATCCTATATGAGCAAAAAAACAACTTTAAACAACCATAGACCTGTCACATTGAAGAAAAAGATATGGCATTAGTTTGATTTTATATAAAAAATATGAACTGTAGGGAAAAATCCCACTTTGAAAATAATTTTTCTATAAATAGTTCAAAATATAAATCAAAACTCACCATTTGATTTTTTACCCAAAATAGACAAGTTTTACCTCTACCTTTGATTGCTTGGTGTGGATGACTCGGTGGACAATTCTTGAAACCACAAGTGCCATGTAAAACTACACTCCATGTTGTTTCATTTGATCCAAGAAAATATCAATTTTTGGCCCAATTTTCATGTTTTTCAACGTCCTCAAAGCATGGACGTTGTGTACGTGGGTATGGTATATCAACAGTCACGTACATGCATTCTGTATGCAGGTTTCCCGAAGGCAAGTCATGTACAGTACGCATCTTGTCCAAAGGACAGTCGCGTACACTGCGCGAGGTAGAAAAAGGTTATGTACGGCCAAAAAAAATATATATATATATGAATCTAAGGGTTTATAAATGGCTTGTTATTAGATTGAAATATGGTGTTTGAGTGGAGGGAGAGGAAACATGAATACATGGACCAAGAAGCTCTACAAGATTCCCCCACGGTAAATTCGTTGCGACAAAGTGGGTTATTGAAATTCTCTGTACCTCACCTATGCGATCAAATGTCCACCTATTAGAGCTTTTGATAAACTATTGGGATCACGATCTTGGTATGTTTGACCTTCAAGCTGAGTTTCTAGAGTTTACCTCGAAATATGTCTATTTTATCTCCAGTTTATCACAATGGGGAGCTTTGGTGAACTTGGAAGGTACCCGCAAAGGCGGTGACCTTCTAAGTGTAGAGAACTCCATAGATATATACTACGAGCCTGGCACTCAAAAGAGGGGTAGCTGCATCCCTATTGTTCATATTCACAACTTTTCCTTACAGGTATTGGCGAGTACTATAGTGAGGGTTGTAGGGTCATCATCACTTTATCTTGCAACTTGGAACCAAATGAGACTTGCAGTGGACTGTCTACTGGGAGCTTTATATGATTGGTGTTCTGAAGTAATCCTGATAATGAGGAAGCAACTCTCTGATTGCAAAAGAGGCTGGCAGAAATTTTTTTGTTATTCCAGCATATTGGTAGCCTTTTTCTTTGAGAGGGTTCCTAGTTTGATTCTTGTAGTACCATTACAAGTTCATTCTACCCGTCAACCTAGACTGAGTAGGTGGGGAGAGATCTTTCACCACCAGGGAGGCGGTGGATCAGTCTAGAGCGTATACGACAATGAATTCTACTTTTGGTGGGAGCGACAGTTACCATCCTTAGAGCAGTTTCCATATGCTGGACTAGATTTTTGAGGTGACACCGAACTTTTCCTTCCTCTTGGAGGAGCATGGGGAGAGTCAAGTATTTTTTTTTTAATTTAAAATTTTTATGAATTTTAATTATAAAGATATATACATATGTATAAGAGTTTTTAATCTCCCTTTTTGTTTTTAAATGTCAAAATGCCGATATTGGACCAGCCCACCCTATTGGGCATCCACGCATGTATGTGCATCCTGTTGTGAGCGAGGACCAGGGTTTGATTAGGGTTCTTGAGGGAAAGCTGGTCAAAATTGTTAACCCAAAAATCCCCCACTTAGCTCTCAATGGCCTACACCACCCAAGGACACCATATCACAACTCTCATATCACTCCATTAGACCCTCCATTAGACCCCCACACCTCCAAAAGAGCCTAAGGATGAAGAAAAGGGCTAAAAACCCTAAAAATCAGCCCAAAATAGTCTTTTAGGAGCTAAAGCCCTCAAAAGGGGCTATAACCCTAAAAGGAGCTAAAGTTAGGGAAGAAGGGGCTAAAAGCCCAAAAAGGGGCTAAAGCTTTGACCAAGGGCTTCAAACCCTAAAACCCCTTGGAAAAGCTATAAAAGGAGGGTGGGGGGTCACTCTCAAAACACTTCTCCCATTTCCTATTGTTATGCTTCCCATGGATGCTTTGATACCTTTGCCTCTCAAACCACCCACACTCCCTCTCATCCATCTCCATTTCCATTTGAGCCATTGCTCCCCAACCAAGAGAGAGAGGCTTCCACAAGCTAGGGCATGGTGTCCCATTCCCAATAGAGAAGGTATACTTGTGTTTTCATGTTTTTCTTATTAGTTATTTAGTTTGCTTTGATTTCTAACCATTGTTTTTATTTGCAGGTTGTGCTTAACATTGTTTGCAGGTTTTTCCATTGTAGCTTAGGTTTATTTTGTAGGTTTTGAAGGCAGAACCCTAACTCATGTTTGCAGAGGGGTTCATCAACATTTCTTCTATTTCTTTCTGTCATTAGCTTAGCCTTAGTTTAGTTTATTTTTTTTTACACTCTATTTTATTTTCTGCTCCTAGTTTACATTTCCGTTCCGTTTTTCCATTTTTACAATCTTTATCCACGTAGGAATCTACCCTTCTGTCCTATAGACAGAAGGGAGCCAATCCTGCCCCTGTAGCAAGGAGAAATACCTGCTACAGAACTGGTGACCATACTATAGAACTAGCGACCATACCAGGTCAATCCCACGGGATCCCTGGGCCAAAATTTTAATTTTTCAAGTTTTTTCAATTTTACCCTAGTTTTCAAAAATTTCTTGTTAAATTTGTCTTAGATTCATTTTATTTCTTGTTTTAGGTACTACTGAATCCTCTGCTAGGAAAAAATAAGTTGGATTGACCATGGTACTCGTTACTGTCAACCAGATCTGACTCTATCTCACCAAAAAAAAACCCCAATCTGGAGCAGGGCGCTCTTATCGAGGAAAAAGGTGAGACTGGGGTGCACTTAATGGGAAAACAGGTGCACCTAGGGTGCACTTAATCCCTTGATAAGTGTGACTTCATCCTATAAAATCAGGTTTCCACTGTTTCTGCATTTTGTGTGACCCCCTCGCTCATTTCTGAAAAAATCTCGCGGCCCCCTCGCCAGATTTGGTCAGAAATTTGCGGCCTGTCAAACAGAACTTTAATTTGAATTTAATAGACTATAAATTTCAGTTTTAGAGGACTGTTAGTGTGGCCCAGCTGCCTCTATCCACCACTGTAATTTAATTTCATTTCCTGTTTTCATTTTCTGTATTTTATTTCATGAACAATGTGTAAATGTTAAGTAAATCATTATGGATTAATAAAATTAACCTATTCTAACTAAAATTAGCTTAAAATCAATGATATTGCTTCCCCTTCCTCCTCTACCCAGTCATCACCCTCTGGGGTATTCTGGGATACGACGAACGGCAAGCTCGTATAGATCTAGGCACTCCATGATATTTTTCCAAAACCATTAAAATCGGGTGACCTGGAAGGTAGAGGGGGTAGAGAAGGAGGGCTTCTCATGGTGTGAAGCATCCTCCTTGTTGACCAACCTAGCATATGGGAGGTGACCTAAGGATCTACGGATGGGCTTAGTCCCATTATGTTGAGATCCCAGCATTTTCTCTTGGTTGAAGAGGAATATCACTGTGAAGTAGACATCTAGCTAGGCTAGAAAATGTTCAGGGTTAATCATTGTACTTGTTCACAATTTTTGTTTATTTATGCTTGCATACACAACCACAATGACATGAACTCTACCATGATGAATTCATAAACCATATTGCAGCAACCAAATACCAGAAAATTAAGCAAACAAATACACCATACGAACTAATTAACCCAACTCAATTCATGACGCTGAGTAAGACTTAAAATTTACTAATTTACACTAAGTTCAAACAACTCTGCAGTTTGTGAGGACATAAGTCCTTGATTGCTTCAATTGTGGGAAGTACTTGGGATCTGCCCAGAAACTCATTGTGAGGAGTACCACAAAAACCCCAAAGTAGTTGCCCGCTGAGATAAATTTCCAAGCGAAACGGGAAACGACCCCTTCCGATTGAGTAGAAGCACCTATGAGGAACAATCCAAGCACTCTCTTCCAGAAGTCTTGGTGGCCGAGTGGCCACCTACACCCAATAGGAAGCCAATGAAATCGGGTTCCAAATCTCATTACCACCAGTTTCACATATAAAATCAAGCATAATTGATCCTCCATGCTTGAGAGGCGAACCGCCACCATTCGGAACACTCATTCGGCACCATCAAAGCCACTCTCAGCAATATCCCACACCATCAAAGGGCCATGCAACCTCTGATTGGGAAATATCCTCGCCACTCATACTGTCCCACCCACAACACTTGGGGGCATTGGCCCATCTGCAATGGTGCCACCACAAGCACCCCCAGCTGTGCAGATGCACTATGCACCTACAAACCCCACCACCATCACAGCCCCATCCCAGATCAACATGGGGTCAAACCTACCCTTCATGGCTCATTTGAACTTGCCTGATTTGGCTAGATTAACAAACAACCCCATCCACCACCAGGCTTTTTGGCCACCTATTCCAACTAAGCTTCCATCAGACATCCCCAAGTTTGAAGGCAAAGCCAGGGAATGTCCCCAAAACCACATAATGACATTCCATCTATGGTGCTCATCCAATAGCATCGTAGACAACTCCATCAGGCTGAGGCTATTCCAATGCACCCTTACAGGTGTTGCGGCCAAATGGTACATTGAGCTGCCACAAGCCAAGTACCCCGACTTCAACTCCTTAGCCTTCATGTTCCTACAGTATTTCCTACTCCCTGTCAGATATGACAAGGGGGTGGAGATCATGCTATCATACAATCAAAGAACTGCTAGTCACATATGGCGGTGACGCCGTAGCTTATGCAAAATCCAACTAGACAACAGGATCTTCTTGGATTGGATCCTTAATACTTTTCTCTCACCCATCACAAAGGACGTCGCATCTAAACATCTCCAATCTGAAGAAGACGCCATACTAAAGGCCCAACAATTTGACCTCATCTATGCCTAGTCTGGATACCTGTATACCGTCATTCCAGACGCTCCTCATCCAAGCACCTCCTACCATGACGCATCAGGGGCATCCCACATTGCGAACGACATCATAGGGTCGGTCTCCCAACAACCACAGCCTCAACTAACACCACCTTCCATTACACCACAACCAAGCAACACTGCTAGTGTTGCTTACCAGAACCAAGCCCTGGACTATGCTAGAATGATGTCCCAGTCCGGAGCAACAACTTCTTATGCACAACCTGCACCACCGCAATAGGCTCGGGCCATGGTTTGGCCAACACAGCAGTATGTGGGGAAAATGCCCACATTTGTGGCACCACCACCCCCACAAATCTACTATGCACCACCAGTGCAACTAGTGCAATCCCCCGCACCCACTCCACTTGCTCCATTGGGACAAGTGTTCGCACAGCAAAACCATCCCAACCAACTGATCCAGTGGATTATTCATCTTTAGAATTAAACTGATCCAATATGGTACAATAGTAGTTAATCTATGGTTTTAACTCATATGCTAGCCATTATCGCACGTTGTGTAGCTTATCGCATGCCACGCAGCTTATCGCATATTGCGCAGCTTATCGCATGCCATGCATCTTATCGCATGCCGCGTAGCTTATCGCATGTCACGCAGCTTATCACATGCCGCGCAGTTATGTAGGGGCCGCGCAGTTGCACACCGTCAAGTGAGCATCGAATGGTTCGTGGAGGTTAGGCATATGCCGCAACATTTGTATGCTGCGACAGCGGATCGGGTATATGGCGGAGTCCTTATATGTCGTGACATTTATATGCTGCGAATTTTATGGTGACATCAAACGATTACGTTACATGTGGCATAGCCCAGTGGCGGTCGTTGCAACGTGTTGTAAGGTAGCGTATGAGTGTGGAGTTGGTTGCAACGTTTCGGGGATCTGAAACGTCATGGTAACATAACGCTTGGGCCGTGACTTGGTGGGATTGCATGGTTTAGTTAGCATATGGTTGTAACAATAATAAAGAAGATAACAGTTGTGGTCCGTTACTCATCCTCTCGCTAAACGCTTAAATAGACGATCGCTGGCCACATTAAAGGGACTCAGAGTGTTTTAGAGCACAGAGCTTCACTTTTCTGCTATGAGAAGCTTGGGGAGTTACTGTGAAGGCGTAGATGCTGTTGCTTTTGAAGTCGACATTCTCTGTTATATTTTAGCTTTCTTTGCTAATTGTAATTTCCAGAAGAGAGGTCTTAAAGACTTTGTACAGCATTCTATTTGCAGTTGCTGAAGTTGATTCCAGAACCATTTTTGTACCATCTTAAAGAGATTAATTGGATCGGTACCCATTGGAGAGGGACCCGCAGATATAGCCCAGTGAAGGGGGTGAACTTCGTTATCAATTTCTGTGTTGTGTCTCTTTGTTTCAGTGCTTCTCATTTCTGTTCGGTTTTGTTGTTTCCTTTCCTGTTTAGTTTGCTGTTATATCATATTTTAGCATTTAATTAACTATGCAAGCTATGTGATGAATTCAGCAAACTGATTAATGCATTCTTTAAATAAAATTTTAATGCACTCAAGTTGAGGTCCGACGGATCATGTTATGGTATTAGAGCAAGTTAATTGCTTGTGCAAGTTTGTGAATGCTTACGAGGTCCAAATCAAAGCGTGGTGAAGGAGAATTAATTGAAGTAGATCCTGAGATTGGCTCAAGGAGAACATTCTCAAGAACCATGTCTTCTCCACGAGGGGAAGAATAAGGACATACAGAATGGGAAAAACCTGTTATTTCATAAACTGAGTTTTTGGAGGCTTTTATGAGCATGAAATCCATGACGGAAATTCTACTCGATGAGCGAGCAGAAAGGAAGAAGGAAGAAAAGGGTAAAGGAGTAGGAGGTGATGGTGATCCTCCTGAAACTGATAAAACTTTCTCTTCTTCTCATACTTCTCATTCGAATAATGCAAATCCTAATATGCCTTATTTCAAATTGGATGTTAAATTTGCATTGCAAATTTATAATGGAGATTTAGATGCTGAAAAGTTAGACAATTGGATCAAGCAGCTTGAAGTATATTGCAGGGTGTAAAGCATTAATGATGACCCTTCTAGGATTCAATTGGCCACTGTAGAAGGAGAAAGTCGACATAAAGTTGACTTGAATGAAGACCGACTTAGTCGATCAGCCGACTAAGTCGAGAGACCGACTACGACGGTCGGCTGAGTAAACACAGTAGTTAGTCTGTTAACTAATAGTCGTGTCGGTTCGGTGAACCGACAGGTAGTTATGATTGTAACTGTTTGTAACATGTATATTAGGCTGTTGAGCCACACAAGAACACAGTTCAGTTCTTGGCTTTGTATGATCTATTGAGAATAATATAATCTGTTCATCATATCAGTTCTTGTCTCTTGCATCTGTGTATATTTTTGTATGTATTATTGGTAACCTTATGTGATCTCTGGGATTACAACATTGGTTTCGTTGCCGGTAGTACATAACTGGAATATATGCTCACCTATGATACCAGAGCAGGAGATCAAGGACTGGTGGGAGTGAAAAATTGCTAACTATCTACAAAATTACGCAAGAAGGAACAGATTGACAGTCGCAGAAGCAAAAGCCAGATTTTTCACTGAAACTCATGAAAAATTTGTCGAATCCGTGCCCCATCTACTGAAGCATCTTTTGGATGAGAAAGCCGGACAAGACTAAAGAAGCACAGTTACTCCAGAAACTGATCCGAGGAGGACGTACGAATCTCTCGGAGTGGTTCGAAAAGCTAGCCGACGACTTCTGCGAGGAACAAGCAGTCGAAGACAGGACTTCTGTGGAAACCGTCCGACAGAAATTTTTCACAGAATTTACTGATCAATTCTTGTGTTCCTTGCCCGCTTTACTGTTCAAATTTTTAATAGAGAAAGGAGCAGGGCACATTGTTGAACCTCGACCTCTATTACGTGAACCACCCTCCAACACTAACTGGACGGAGAAGCAGAAGCAGTGGAAGAAATTCATCGCTGAAAGGGAGTGGGAATACTTCCTGAGTAAGTAGACACTATCCGAGCTTTCTAAAAAGCGTCGGGTAGGCCATGGGGGGGTAGCTAGTCGTGTGTCGGACCTAGAGCATAGTGGATCCTAGTCGACCAGAGTCGTCGTCACCAGTAATGTATAATCGACCGAAGAGGAACTGAAGGCATAGTACTATACTACAGTATGTCAGACATTAAGAGAATCGAAAGGGATGAAAGACAGAAGAAAAGGGAAGCCAGACGAGAAAGGGCCGCAGAGCTGCAGCAAAACCCTAGGGAGACCGACCATGATGAAGTACCACCAGAGTCGGGTCATGACCGACGCAGAGAAGGCGAAGAAGAAGAAGCGGCGTCCCCTACAGATGATGAAATGTGGATAGAGCAGCCAGAAGCTCTCCAACTAATTGTTCCCGACGAAGGAGTAACCCTTTCCACAGTAAATCCGCGTACCAGAATACAAACTATTATTGAAGATGACCTTCAACTAAGAGCTGGTGACATTACACTCTGGAGCCGACTAGGCGATGAACCATACCCGGGTCGACATCTCGTCATACATCGACCGATCGAAGGTAATTGGGTGACCTTTCAAATGGCGCCTTCCTTTCGTAGTATCCACTTGCTCCTGCCGACACATGAAGGAGCACCCCCCCTGCCACACACAACTTCAGAAGATACACAAGAGTCAGACTTGAGCACGCAAAGTGACAGTGGGTCATTAAGAAGACAAATTATCAACAATCCGCTCTTCGACGAGACAGAGTCAACACCCGATGGGAGCACAAGTTTCGTCGACCAAAACCCCATCGTCACCCCGACAGATTTGTCTGACTCAACAACCCCACCCCTTACAACACCACCTCCCCCACCCCCTCCCCCACCTCCACCTCCGACATCATCAGAGAGTAGTGACAGTGACTCCGACATGGGTCATGGATCTGCTCAGATTCCCCTTTATGAGGGTGACGAAGACCCCAGACGACACTGGTTTGTCTGCGAGTCGATATGGGAGGCTAATAAAGTAACAGAAGAAGACCGACAGATAGCCCAGTTCGCCGGAGCCCTTCGGAAAAGAGCTCTCACATGGTATATGACATTTACTGAAAGGAAACCTAGCGCCACAAAATCAGAGATAAAGACGCAATTCCTCTCCTTCTTCAAGACTCCCGATGCTAAACACCTGGCAGCCAAGAAGCTGAAGACGACCCAACAAAAGCCAGGAGAAAGAGTCCGTGATTACGATAAACGATGGAAGGATCTATTGAGTCAGTTGGACTACGTCATCGACGAACAATTACTCATTCAATGGTTCCTTGCAGGACTTTCACAGAAAGTTCGCCGACACATCAGTCTGGAGACCTTCAAGTCGTACGAGGATGCGTTGACAAAAGCTTTGCAGGTCGAGATGGATGAAGACATACCTGCCTGCCCGGCCGACCACCGCTTGGAAGAACAGCTGGAGAATATGCAGAAGTCCTTGAAAGAGCTCACACTTAAGAACCAAGACATCTGGTGTACTAGCTGTTCAACAGCCGGACATACAAAGGATAACTGTCGACAGCAATTCAGTCGACAAGATGTCCGTTTTGTACAGACAAAAGTGTTTTGTGACATCTACCAGGAACGAGGAGACCATTCCACCGCCGACTGTCCTTACAATATGAATAATGGCAAAGCCTCCTAGTGTGCTATATGCGAAACTGCAAATCACAACATGGCCGACTGCCATCTCAACCTCAAAAATAGACAAAACTACCAGGTCGTCTACCAGACTAATGCTGTAGCACAGAACATAGAGCAGAACAATAACAATAATCAGAATGGGCAACGAAATGAGGGCCGACGCTACGACCGTCGCAATGACAATCGATGACCAGGGTTTGGAAGAACAGGTCGATTCGTTGGAAGTCGAGAAATACGAAGTCGTCGACCTACTCAATGCTTTATTTGTTACAAAGAAGGGCACAGATGCGCCGACTGTCCGTACAAGGACAGGACTGATCTGAAATTTTGTACACATTGTGGGGTAGGTGATCACTCCTTGGAGGATTGCCCTACAATGTTGGAAAAAATTAGTAATAAAAAGAATGTTAATGTCTTGTCTTGTGTCCAGAAGAATGATCTCATAACTACTAATAATTTGCACATCGTCACTCGACAAGGCACTAAAATCGGGCCTGACAATCCTCAAATTAGTAATATCACACACACAAATACATAACCTGACCCTTGCAAAGCACAACACACATATCAAGAAGCCACAAACATATTTACAAACCTTGCACAGCATGAAGACATTAGTCACAGTCGACACGGCTCGACCCAGCATTTAACCCACCTCATTCAAACAGATAAATCCGTCGGTCAGTTCATTAATTTATTGCATCAGATCAAAAACACTAACTCTGAGAAACAAACTAAGAACATATGTAGCCTAAATCAAAAAGACAAAAATGATGTCGACCCTCTTGTCGACCTGGAAATTGAAGGTTTCCATGTCCATC
>LPNX010223115.1:20874-153040 GCA_001517045.1 Pseudotsuga menziesii | reverse complement strand
CAACAGAGCAAGCAAAGGAACCAACAGAACCTCTTCCTAGACCCGATCAGCTAAGGATCAGCTTACGGGATGTAAGCTCGTTGACCGACTCAGAGGTTGGACAGCTACTCAACACCCTAGCAAAAGAGTCGAAGAGGAGGACGACCCGCCTAAGGAAACAGCTCAAGGATAAGGAGACAGAAGAAGTCGAGTTCCTCGACAAATGCAGGTCTCTTGTACAGACTGTTAACCCAGGACCTGTCGAAGCTGCTACCGACCGACCGCTGGACAGAGCATATCAGCTGTTTGAAGGTTTGGTGTTGACCATACAGACCCACCTCCACGAGACTAAGGCCGGGCAAAAAGAAGAAACTGTCCGACTGCTCCTGACTCAACACACAGCATTCTCGGAGGCTCACAAACTTCTACAAGACCACATGGAGGAATCCATTGTAACTGAGGAAGTACTCCGAGAATGGCCTACTCATTATGGGCAGGTCTATAGTCAGACGAGGCAGACCAGACAAGGCATTCAGGCCTTGGAAAGAAGGAAGTCGACTGAGACAGAACTGAGGCAGACAATCGAGGATCAAATAGTGATGGAAAACACTAAGCTGCAGCAGTTGGAACGTGAGGCACACCAGTGGGTTCAGCACGCCCTTCCCAACTTGGAGAAAGTCGACAACATCTGTCCGCAGATGAATAGACTCCTTGAGACTGCGGAAGAACACAATCAGCTGTTGGGCCCCAACATGGAAAATATTGCAGAAATGGCAATGGCAGAGAAGATGTCGGTACTCTCAAATCTTACTACTCTGACTATCGACACTCAGAAAGCCTTGCAGACATGGACGGACTTTCAACACCAGCTTGCCATCACAGCACCAGCAATAGTCGAAGTCTGTGTACAGAGAAGACCAACTATTCGCTTGCACAGCCCACCTCAGTAGCAGTCTCCTTTTTGCAAATCTAATTCTTGTACTTCTAGTCTATTTTGTTTTTACCTCCCTCTTTCTTCGGGACGAAGAAATATTTTGTTTGTGGGGTAGATGTAGAAGGAGCAAGTCGACATAAAGTCGACTTGAACGAAGACCGACTTAGTCGATCAGCCGAAAAAGTCGAGAGACCGACTACGACGGTCGGCTGAGTAAACACAGTAGTTAGTCTGTTAACTAATAGTCGTGTCGGTTCGTTGAACCGACAGGTAGTTATGATTGTAACTGTTTGTAACATGTATATTAGGCTGTTGAGCCACACAAGAACACAGTTCAGTTCTTGGCTTTGTATGATCTATTGAGAATAATATAATCTGTTCATCATATCAGTTCTTGTCTCTTGCATCTGTGTATATTTTTGTATGTATTATTGGTAACCTTATGTGATCTCTGGGATTACAACAGCCACTTTGAGAATGAGTGGTATGGCTCTTACTTGGTGGGAGAGCAAGATTCAACAAGATCTTCAAAAGAATGGTAAAATTATTTCAGTTTGGAATGAATTCATTGAAGTATTAAGGAAGCAATTTTATCCTTTAGGACATATTCAGCAATTAACTATGAGTTGGAAAATGTTTAGACAAGCTAAAGGACAAAGCATTCAAGATTATACTCATGAATTCAGGAAGAGGGCTATTGCATTGAATGTTTCATTAGATACATGGGAAACTCTTCTTAAGTACATTGGTGGCATGCATTCTTATTTGAAGCATACTTTGTTGATGTTTAACCCCAGTAATTTGGATGATGTCTGTGTTCAAGCCACACATTTAGAAGCCAGGGGTAAGCATGCTAATGATACTTTTGTGAAGAGATCCTTTAAATTTGACAGCAAGTCGAAAGGTAAATATCAGGGGAAAAAGAAGATGGCTACTGTTAAGAAAGAGGGTGAAAATCCTACATGTTCGCATTGTCAGAAGGGGCATGATGTCTCTAAGTGTTGGAAACTTCATCCGGAGTTAAGGCCAAAGAAGTACGGAGGAAAAAAAGATAAAGGAAAAGCAAAAGCTACTGCAGCAGTTATTCAAGACTTGGGATCCGACTCAGGTGCTGAAACAAAGGTTACAGCTATCGAAATCCAGGGTAAGAATAAAAGTATCTCACTTCCCATTGATGCAAAATCAAGTTCTAGTGCAAGTACAAATCTGCCATCTACTTCTCAGCAAAATGATAAAAATAGAAGTGCATTGTTTCATATTCATGTCATTACAAATCACACAAAGATTGATACATTGTTTGATAGTGGTTCACAAGTAAATCTGATATCAGAAGAAGTGGTTAAGAAATTGCATTTAGTTACTATGCCTCATGAAAAACCCTATCCTCTTGGTTGGGTTAATAATGATACACGACTGCAAGTTACAAAGAAATGTGTTTTGAAATTTGCAATCACTGAAAAGTTTATGGATGAGGTAGAACTAGATGTAGTACCACTTGACATTTGTGGAATAGTACTTGGGAGTCCATATTTGTATGACCGGAAAGCAGTCTTTTATAGAGAGCAGAATAAGTATCATCTTTTTAAATATGGTGTAGAGTATATTGTATGAGCACATAAGATAAGAACAAACCTAGCAATAGTTTATGCAGGACAAATGAAGAGGCTGGTAAATGCTAGTAAGAATTTTGTGTTAATGATGGTTAAGATGAAAAATGATGAGATCTCTAAGTATTTTGAAGGATGTAACCCTAAGCATAAATCTGAACTGATTAAAATCATTTCTGAGTATGATGATTTGTTTCAAGATCCGAAGGGGTTACCACCAAAGAGAGAGATTCAGCATGAGATACATTTGCAGCAGGATGTGCCACTCCCGAACATAGCCATGTACCGGATGTCTGTAATGCAGAACAAGGAAATCAAGAAGCAGGTTCAGGAGTTGATTGAGAAAGGGGTCATCCGGCCAAGTACTTCTCCTTATGGCTCCCCTATAGTCTTGGTTCCGAAGAAGGATGGGTCTTGGAGGATGTGCATTGACTATAGGGCCCTTAACAAAATCACCATTAAAAACAAGTATCCTCTTCCTTGCATTGATGATTTGCTTGATCAGTTGAAACATGCAACTTACTTTACAAAATTGGATCTGCGTAGTGGGTATCATCAAATCTGGGTTGTTGAAAATGATGCCTGGAAAACAACATTTAAAACAAAACAGGGTTTGTATGAATTGCTTGTGATGCCTTTCGAACTCTGTAATGCACCTGCTACTTTCATGCGGGTCATGAATGATGTCTTTCGTCCATTCATTGATGATTTTGTAATTATATATCTGGATGATATCCTAGTGTTTAGCAAAACCTGGGAAGAGCATATTGTACATGTGAAGAAAGTTTTAGATGTACTGAGGAAGGAGAAGCTTTCTGTTAAAATGTCCAAATGTGAGTTTACTAAAACTTCTTTAGTATATCCGAGCCATATTATTGGTGGAGGTCACCTGCGAGTGGACCCAGCCAAGGTTGCTGTCATTGTAAATTGGCCACGGCCTAACACCGTTACTGAAATCAAAAGTTTTCTGGGTGCGGTTCAGTATTGAAGGAAATTCATTTCTAGGTTTTCCTCCATTGATGCGCCATTACATGCGTTGACAAGAGTCAAAGAGATTTTCCAGCGGGGAGGAAAGCACCAGAGACCCTTCGACACTTTGAAGGAAAGGATTAGCATAGCCCCAGTTTTGACATTGCCAGATTTGCAACAGCCATTTGAGATCGAGACCGATGCCAGCGGGTTTGCCATGGGAGCCGTTTTGATGCAAGGGAGGAAGCCAGTCTGTTACCATTCAGAAGCGTTCTCTACTGCGGTAAGTAACTATCCAACTTATGACAAAGAATTGTATGCTTTAGTACAGAGTGTGAAGAAGTGGAAACATTATATCATGGGAAAAGAAATAGTCATACATACTGATCATCAGCCACTTCAATATTTACAATCTCAAACTAAAGTACAGCAAAGTAGGCATCTAATATGGATGGGATTCTTACAACAGTTTCATCTCGTAATTAAGTATAAAAAGGGAATTCATAATAAGGTAGCAGACATGTTATCAAGGCCTCTTACGAATGCTTCAATCATTCTTCAAAACAGTTCATTAACACGTGAAAGTTATATTGAACAGTATGCAGAAGATAAAGATTTTAAGAAAGTATATGCATCACTAATACATGGTAAACAGGAAGAGAACTATTATGTGCATAATCAACTCTTGTATCATCTCGGTAAACTTTGTATTCCAGAGAAAGAGAGAGTGCATATGATTCGAGAAGCACATAGTTCTTTGATTGCAGGACATTTTGGTGTAAGTAAAACGTTGACAATATTGCAGAATCACTGTTATTGGCCTCAGATGCAAGAAATTGTAGCTAAATACATAAGAGGTTGTGTTATGTGTGCAACAAGTAAGCCTAGCAATAGGAAATTGGGGTTGTACACACCTCTTCTAGTTTCTTCTCGTCCTTGGGAAAGTATTTCTATGGACTTTGTAGGAGGACTACCTATGTCTAGAAAAGGTCATGATTATCTATATGTTATTGTGGACAGATTCAGCAAAATGTGTATCTTAATTCCATGTAACAAACAGATCACTGCTGAACAAACAGCTCATCTATTCTTTCAGAATGTTTGGGTACATTTTGGGCTACCCATGTCTATTGTATCTGATCGGGATTCCCGGTTCTTGGGAGAATCCTGGTCAACTTTATGGGAGCTTATGGATACCAAACTAAAGAAAGTACATCTTTTCATCCACAGACCGATGGGAAAACAGAGGTAGTAAATAGGACCGTGATTCAACTGCTCAGAGGCTATTGTAGTAAACATCCTAAACTTTGGGATGAGCAGTTGCAGTATATACAGCATGCTTACAATCATGCAGTTCATTCTTCCACGAAAAGATCTCCTTTTGAAACTTGTTTTGGTTCTCTGCCAAAAACACCAATGGACTTCTCTTTTGGCAAAGATGCAGTGGATGGAGATCATGATGTAGATAAAGCTCTAAGATTCATTCAGAGAATCCAAGCGGTGCAGCAGGCAGTTCAGGAACAGTTGGAGAAGAGCCAGGCAAAGTACAAAGCCAGGCATGACAAGCATCGAGTTGATCATCAATTTCAGGTTGGTGACAGAGTTTGGTTACATATCACCAAAGAAAGAATGAAAGGTGAAGGTAAAAAGATTAATTCTATCAGGTATGGTCCTTTTGAGATCTTGGAAAAGATTGGAACTAATGCTTTTCACTTGAATTTTCCTCCATACATGCAAATTTATTCAGTTGTCAATGTTGAGAATCTTAAATTGTATGAACCTCCTATGATCATGGATGAGGAAACTAACATACAGATTCCTTCAGTTGATGATATGGCACCTGAATACATGAAAGAGTTGCAGGATGATGTTATTCTTGACAGAAATGTAAGGACTTCACAAAGGGGGAATGTTGAGTACCTTCGAGTGGGGCTTAAAGGCATGCATCCTAGCAAAGCAAGATGGATGGAGATTGGGAAAGTGAGGGAGTTGTACCCTCACTTACTTGCAGAATGATTCAAGCTTTTGGTGGTCCAAAAGCTCTTCAATGGGGAGGAATGATCCGGTGGATTATTCATCTTTAGAATTACACTAATCCAATATGGTACAATAGTAGTTAATATATGGTTTTAACTCATATGCTAGCCATTATCACATGTCACGCAGCTTATCGCATGTTGCGCAGCTTATCACATGCTATGCAGCTTATCGCATGCCGCGCAACTTATCGCATGCTGCGCAGCTTATCGCATGCCGCGCAGCTTATCGCATGCCGCGCAGCTTGTCGCATGCCGCACAGCTTGTCACATGCTGCGCAGCTTATCGCATGCCACGCAGTTATGTAGGGGCCGCGCAGTTGCGCACCGTCAAGTGAGCATCGAATGGTTCGTGGAGGTTAGGCATATGTCGCGACATTTGTATGCTACGACAGCGGATCGAGTATATGGCGGATTCCTTATATGCCATGACATTTATATGCTGCGAAGTTGATGGTGACATCAAATGGTTACGTTACATGTGGCATAGCCCAGTGGCGGCCATTGCAATGTGTTGTAAGGTAGTGTATGAGCATGGAGTTGGTTGCAACGTTTCGGGGATCTGAAACATTGTGGTAACATAACGCTTGGGCCCTGACTTGGCAAGATTGCATGGTTCAGTTAGCATATGGTTGTAACAATAATAAAGAAGATAACAGTTGTGGTCCGTTACTCATCCTCTCGCTAAATGCTTAAATAGAGGATCGCTGGCCACATTAAAGGGAGTCAGAGTGTTTTAGAGCACAGAGCTTCACTTTTCTGCTATGAGAATCTTGGGGAGTTACTGTGAAGGCGTACATGCTGTTGCTTTTGAAGTCGACATTCTCTGTTATATTTTAGCTTTCTTTGCTAATTGTAATTTCCAGAAGAGAGGTCTTAAAGACTGTGTACAGCATTCTGTTTGTAGTTGCTGAAGTTGATTCCAGAACCATTTTTGTACCATCTTAAAGAGATTATTTGGATCGGTACCCATTGGAGAGGGACCCAGAGACGTAGCCCAGTGAAGGGGGTGAACTCCGTTATCAATTTTTGTGTTGTGGCTCTCTGTTTCAGTGCTTCTCATTTATGTTCGATTTTGTTGTTTCCTTTCCTGTTTAGTTTGCTGTTATATCATATTTCAGCATTTAATTAACTGTGCAAGCTATGTGATGAATTCAGCAAACTAATTAATGCATTCTTTAAATAAAATTTTAATGCACTCAAGTTGAGGTCCGGCGGATCACCAACCTTGCCCCAACAATCAACAAGGGAAATCTAGGAATAACCAGCCTCGCAACCAAGGAAATAACCAACCATAGGGAGGTGATCAACAACCAAACCCTCCCAACAATGCTGCAGAAAACCAACCAACCCAAAATCCCCCACAACAAAATCCACCAAGACGCAACGCCCCATTGTGCACAAACCAACCATGTACACTCTATGATGTCTATGGGCATTACATGTTTGAGTGTCCCCTCATGGCTCACACTAAGCAGGCCATTCAAAATGAGTCCCAACAGGCCACCAATGCTCCCAATCAAGCCCAACCCAACTAGGAACCACAAGGACCTCCCCCCATGGTGCTTCAAAACCCACTACCAGTCCAAGGATTGGTGGCAATCACACCCCATCCCCAACCCAACCCCAAGGCTTCGAGGGCACCTCCCACGACCGAAACAGGTGTACATCACCTACTAGCCATGACGACTGAAGAGGTCAACTTGCAAACCAAACGGAATCAATACGGTACCACCACCGAACCTGCTGAATCATTAGCAGCATCCACATCTAAGATAGTCAAATTGCCTCTTCAGTTACCCCCATTCCCACACGCTCCCATACACAGAGTTACCAATAATGCCACAGCTAGAGCTACAGTCAGCTATAGCATTGTGGATGATTTGGCCCAAACACCAACTGCCATGTCCGCTCTTGAGGTACTTAAAATTTTCCCAACACAGCAGAAATCCTTACTAGCCTCCCTAGGGGAAGTAGACCCCTCTGACTCCAAGTTGATCACATTTGACATGAAGAATGGGGAATCACACATGCCCTCCAGTATCACCTTTCAGTTCTTGGTGTCCATCCAGAATTTGGTTGTGCACCGATGCATAGTGGATGAGGGGGTATCCACGTGCATCATGTCTACCTTGTTTTGGCAAAAGCTTGGATCACCAATTCTGCAACCATCCTCCATGACTCTGCAGGATTATGATGGACATCCCACTAAATCCCAAGGAATCCTCCCTCATGTTCCCATCACGTTAGTCGGGAAGACAGTCCTGATTGACATCGAAGTCGTTAACGCTCAACTGGACTACAACCTCCTCCTCAGGAGGAGTTACATGTATGCCATGTGAGCAGTTGCATCAACTCTCTTCTGTCTCATGATGTTACCCAACGAAGGGAATATTGTGACGCTTGACCAACTCACCTATCATGATCTGCAAGGGTTAACAACACCTGCCAACGTTATCCCTACCATCACCACCATTGAGCTACAAGGGACAAACACACATGCCCATGTCGTCCCTATAATTAACACTATGGTTGAAAACAAACCAGCCTCCCCGCCATTGAATGTGGGCCCTGGGTTGTTTACCGATCCCACCAGGATGGCTCCTTTCCCATTAGTGTCGCCACTGCCGACACAAAATGAAACTGTGGACTTATGCATGGTCTCGTCTAGCACCACTGCACCCAAACAACAACCGTAGCCACAACCCCAACCACAACCACAACACCGTCCGTAGCCGCAACACCAACAACAGCCGCAACATCATCCGCAATCGCAGCACTATGCGCAGCTGCAACCACAACCTCACCCCCACATGCAACCAGCAGGGATTTATCTGGGCTCATCTCTAGTCCATACAATTCCCTTCCTCTTTCCCCCACCTGGTGTCATGAGCAAGCTAGTCATGGCCACCTTAATCCTACCCAACTTTACGTTGGGCATCCTGGTGTGGTACCTTGATCCACTAGCTCAACCACCAATGCCCCAGGTGGTCTTAACCACAGTGCAACCCATTGTGGTTGAGTCTCACCCTTCACCCGGTCTGCACAAGCCAACCACCACACCTGCACCTACACCTGCACCGCCCCAACCCAAAAGGACTAGGGGCAAGAACACCAAAGCCACCACAGAGCCACGACAAGTCCCACCTTGTGTCGTCTGTGAGAAACAAGGCTATCCAACTCAAAATTTCCCTAAAATCCCAGTGATTCGTGTGCATCTGTATGCCATGGACACGAACAAAAACATCCCCGTGGTTGAACTCCCAACTGTGCCAGTAGTCAGGAACAAGGCATTGAGGACAAACCATGCTTGTGCCCTTTGTGGCTTGTATGGAAATTACTCCCACCATTTCCAAGACTTGTCCAAGTATCGAATGGCTCTAGCCAACCTTAGACAACATTCTCTTGAATCTAAGATCACCTTGATCGAATAATTTCACCCCCCACATCCTTCTTCGGACACCATGTCCATTTACATGATGTTCAGTTCAACCGACCCTATTTTCTCCACCGTCACTAATGGTCCATCAGACCTATCTCTTCCGTTGTTTCCCCAACCACAGCTGCAACCTCAATTACTAGGGAAACATTGGGGTTCATTCCAGATCAACACAATCCTTTTCCTTTTCCTTTTCCCTTTCCTTTCCCTACCATCTGAGATCGTGAGTATGTCTATCTTGGTGTTGAGGCCTGGAAATTCGCAGGAAACAACAGTAAGGGATTCTCCCCAGTCAACATTCCCAACTAGCCCGTGACTGTTTGGTATGGGGAATCCGTCCAGTTTGCAGTCCAGCTATCGTAGGTCAAGTAACAAAAACAAAGGTTTTACCGGCTACGGCCCAAGTCTCCAAGTCTGGATTGCTCCAAGTCTGTCATAATTTTGTCCACATTATCTTCCAAAGCTTGAATCAATGCAGCTCCAGCTCTAATGGTGAATCTTGGATCTTGGTCTATTCCAAACACCACGGGCGTATCCGTTATCATTTTCCTGGGCAGACCTCCTGTTTCAACCTTCCTTTCTGTTCTCTTCACTATCCTCTTTCTTTCTTTGTCGTAGAAAACAGTGTTAAAATCAGGTATTTCTTCCCCTTTCTTCTATTCAAAGGGGACCAGCTTCAGTGTAGGGACCACATACTATCCAGATGTGCTAGCAGTCGGTACTTCTGGGTCCTGAACCTCGAGGTTTTCAATGTCCTAGGTCTATCCTCCAACTGTGTCAGTGGCTGACTGTTCTATCTCTGTCTGCATCAGCTTTGGCCTCTCTGCTTCTTGCTTCTGTAGCTCCTCATCAAGCTTCTTATTCTTTTCTTCTTCTTCATTCCTTACATCTTCCTCTCCTTTTCTAGCTGCCTCTTGCACAACTTTTCTTTTCTCTTCCTCTTCTTCCTGCAACCACCCTGCAGCTTCTTGTGCCAGCCTTTGGGCTTCCTTGTTTCGTTTCCTTGCTTCTTCATCAGCTTTGGCTTGTTCATCCTGTCCCTTCCCACCTGTTGTGGTCATCTTCTTCTTGAACCTTCTCCTCAAGGCTGTCATGTTCAATGCATTTCGGAATACATATTCTTCTCTATCCCAATGGTGGGTGTATTTGAAGTGGACGTTGTGCTCTTTGCAATGTTCCGCCACTTTGCTATGAGAGTCATTTCTACGGAAGGGCATCTCACCAAAATGAAACTTGTCCAGTTCTTCTACAAACTCATCTACTTTCTTTACTCTGTTAAACTTTTAGCTCCCTAACTTGAAAGGCAAAGGGGGATAGGCAGTCTTCTTATGTTCAAACAAAAAACTTCCAATGCCATCCAGGAATACTTGCCTGACTTCCTCTTTATGAATGATGTAGTCCATGGTGTATTTGGGCAGTAGGAGGGGTGCTCCCGAACCTCCAAACATTCTAAAGTAGAGGCCATCCTCAGTCATATAGTAATCTGCATAATTTTCGATTACTTGTAACGCCTCCTCTAACATGCAGTCACACTCCTTCAGGAAAATGAGCAAATACAATGGCATGATGAACTGTTCACAGACCTCACGGTAATGGCTATGGTATTTATGCACCCATAGTGGCTTGTATGCAGCATAAACAGGCATCCTCTCCCTATCCCAGATGCACCTTAGTCTAGGGAAAGATTGATTGCACAATATACAATCGACGAGTATGGAACTCATATAAAATTCAGACCTCTTTTGGGACACTCCTCCCAAGGCTGAGGCCATACAGGATGAAAGACTATTTGATACTATGTTAGCCCAGTTGAAAATGATCCCCTGGGTTGCAACATAAAAAATAATGGGTATCCACTCCAGTTTGAAGAACCTGCCATGATCCCTTCCAAAAATCATGTTAAGCATTAAATCTATGAACCTGTACAAGGCCCTTAAGCTTGCTGTGTCATACTCTCCTGTATGCCTGGTTCTGAAATGTTTTCCTGATAACAGCATCCTTTTGAGAGTCTCAACAAGCTCCATTCTGAGGTTATTTAACCAATCGTCAAACAAGAATACTTGTGCTTTTGGTAGGTGGTAGGCCAGGACTACATATCCGGGGCTATAGGCAGCATAGCCCTGTTTTTCAACATTCTCCAGGATCATCGTGGTTACGTATGCCCGGGGTAGAATCCAACCTATCAATTCAGAGCATGGGAAGAGCTCTGGTCTGGTGGCAATCTTCATCAGTGAAGATCTCTCTATGTTGGCATAAATGCCTTCTTCTTCCAAGTCAATATCAGGCACCTCTCGGCGCATGATCATCCTGTATATCTCTCCCCACTGGTATTCAGGTTCTACACCAGATATGCACTTGGTGTCTTCATAGATGTACTCAGTTTTGGTAACAACTTCTACATCAGGCTCCTCCTTGACCACAGGGGCATTCTTCTTCTGTCACTTTGACATATTGAATTCGGAATCTTCCTGTTATACATGCAATTATCATCATTAAGACATTCCTGACTACATTGCAAACATTGAGACAACATGTGCAGCATTTCACTTTAACTATGTTTACCCTAACAGAAATTAGTTAAATGAAGTAAAAGGTGTGCAAGCTAACACTGCTATCTGCTACTAAAACAATTCTATCAATAACATCAAGTGGGGAGCAAATCTACATAAAAATGAAGGAAAATCGGGCTATCTGCGGGCGCCATGCTCATCGCACTGCACGGGAAAGACAGTGGAAATTATTCCAGCCCTAACAGCGGTGCGTTTTCAGAAAAGAAACTTCCTATGCAATCTACGGTCAATAAACTCTTTGCAGTGATACATCCCCCCCACCAGCTCGGGTTCAAAAACGGCCATGAACCGGGCGCACGAGACAGCGCGGGGAAACACGACTAGTCTGAAGGATATGGGTAGCATGAAAGGGAGACAACCAGTCCAAGAATCAAAGGAAAGCCATGAAAAACCATCCCCCATCAAAACATCATCACACAAGGTGGATTGGTGCAGACAGTGTAACGGTCTTCCGCACCAAACCGCCTATTCTCTAAGTGCAAGGTTGCATAACGAAAGGCCACGGAGTAAAAGACCCTATGGGTCACACGCCCTCCCACAGACAGTTACGATACAAATCCACAATTATATATGCAAGTGAACGACGGGGCCAAGGGAAAACGGCCGCAACAAAAACCTAACCGTGGGAAAAAATCACCAAACGCCCAAACGGAACAGGATAATGCAATAGAAGCCTACCTGGCACTGCTGCATAATTTATGGGAAGAAAGGAGGTCAAGCTTCCACAGTTGAGCCACCTGGATGCGGGTACCGACAACGGGGGCCTAATCAAGCTCGAGCAAACGACAAAATGCGATAATGACATCTTGCGACAGTCGGGAATAACAATAGAATAATAACACAAACCCCCCATATATATATATATATATACAACCACGCGCTGTGGTGAGATATCAGATGGCATAATTCTAAAGATCAGAGGTCAAAAGCATAATCCCTTCCGCAACGTCGGGGGCCAAAACACCAATCTATCCGCGGGGATAACCGGGAGACAAATACTCGCACGTCGAAACTCTAAAATATCGGAGCGATAGCAGAACGGGAGCCGCAATGGCGGCGATATAAAGGATATCACAGTCTGTGATGGGCATAGTCTTCATCAGAGGAGAAATGACTAAACGGCTGGAAGGATAGTGACTTTCTCATCCGCAACGGTGAAATAAAAAATGCCATCACGCCCTGCTGTGTAATGTCTGAAACGGAAGAGAGAACGACTAAAGATCGGGAAGGTTAGCGCTTCTTTCATCCGTAACGGCGAAACCGTAAACTTTAAGGATCGGTGACAACAACAAAGCAGGGTCCGAAAATTCAATACAATAGTCGGGAGACTTCGCGATCTGTCATCCACAACGACGGAGAATGACAGAACAAAAAGTTTCAACGCGCAACCAACAGATCGGCCGATTAAGCCAAAAGCGTCGGAGAAAAATAACAAAGCCAAACTTGTTATTTTTCTGCAACGGCGGGAGCACCAACCAAATAAACTTCCGATTCAAATGTGCCAAAAACGTAATTAAAAGCAACGAAAAAGTTTGAACACACAGTGGATTGTTTCAAGCGTTAGAGGAAAAAATAAAACAAGTGGTAGATCAATCCAAAGCATTAGAAAGGCCTTTCTGAAAAATCATTAGATCAAATCAAAGAAGAAAATCAAACTAATCTAAGCAAAAGGAGGGTCCCGAAATTTTTTTGAATTTTGGGAAAATGTTGCAGCTGCAACAATTGGTGACTACCTGGTGAACCCCAGATTTCTGACTTAACTTCTTCCCAGGGCAAGACCGTCTAGATAAAAGTTGAAATCTTCTAGATATTTGTATCCCTAGGTTGGCCAACCTATGCATTTAAATCATTGAGAAGTAGTCCATTCTTTGGGAAATGGTAACATCATGAATATTTGCAAGTTTGAATAACTCTTTTGAGGCCAAATAAGTGAGATTTATTTTACCCGTCCTTGGGTAGTTTCTAGCTGGGACACCACAGGATTGTAACATATAGTAAACAGCACTATCCATTTGTTCCTCATTCCCATGCCAACTGCACTTTTGTGCCATTTGAACTTTAGTTCTTTTGAGTCCTCCATCTGCCTTTCTTTCTGAATTTTATTCAGGCTCCTCTATCCATAGTGTCCTTTTGTGTGAGAGAAGAATTTACTTTTCATCTCACGGACGGAGAGGAACTTTTGGCAATTTGAAATTCATGCTTTTGATACTTTGCTTTGATATGTATAGTTTCTTTAAGGAGTTTTGACTCTTGATAGCTTTTAGCTTTTCTGAAATCATGGCATGGGATCATTTATATATGATATATTGTTTACCTTGCTTCCTTTCCATGGGTCCTTTGCTATCACTTCCTTGGACATTTTAGATGTGAAATGGATGGAGCCTTGAAATAGTATTCCAGACTTCTTAACTCTGAGTTATTTACAGGGATTAAGCAGGAACTTCAATGAATACATGGCCAATTAGGAACACTGCTACTAGAAGACATTCTATATTTTAACAGCACAGTCCTTTGCTCCAGATTCCAGTTAATTAAGAACCCTGATGTTTCCATTGCAACCAAAAGTTTGCCTCTTTATTCAAAACCAAAAGAACTGATAACAAAGCATTTAAAAGAAAACATCATCAACGCAATAAATCAAAAGGAAACAGCATTAAAGCATTAAAGAAAAACAACTCAATTTATTTATGTACAAAGCAAAAAGAAAAGAAAATGTGTGCCCCCCCTAAAAATTCTACAATCTAACGAGTTAAAGGGCTAGGCTGTAGTGCAGGCCGGAAGTCTATCCATGGTCTAAGTGTGCCATTTTTGAAATCGAAACCATGTCTACTAATCCACCATCATCTTTATCAGCCTGAGGAAGTTGAAGGAGCTCAAGATGATTGTCAATCATAGAACTAGCCTTTCCTGAGGTATGATGTATTAGCTTAAGCTCGGTTAGATACTTTCCCAAGACAGAATCAGCAAACTCATTACCTTCTCCTAGCTTAGTGATAGTGTGCTTCATGTAAGGTTCTCTCAAAATTTTAATCTGATTTGGGGTACCCTTGAGGGGTAACAATAAATGAGACCAATCTGAAGCAAAATAACCTTTTAATCTAGCAGACAAATCTCAGTTGAGAATAAGCCCATATCCACCCGGTATGTCAGCCACCATAATGTCAATAAATTGACATATCTTGTTATTTGCAGAAAAGCGAATGAGAACATTTTTCATCTCTACCACTACTTTGACACATGTGCTATCTAATTGCACTACTTCCCATGCTGTGGACTCTGGTTGTCCATTAATATTTTTGCAAACCTCAAGTGGCATAACATTCACCGATGATCCAGAGTCTACCAAGCAATTATGCACATTATGATTCAGCATTTCTAGGGTCAAAAGAAAAGGCGGGGTTTCAGCTTTTTCTTCCCAACCTGGTTCTATGTCTTCTTCTCCCGGTTGGTTTTGAGTGGGTATATATTATTTAAGCTCCTCGATTTCTTCAGTGTTTCCTTGATCAGCATCTGCCTATTCTTCCACAAGTTTGACAAGCTCCCTGATTGGCTCGGTTTCCTGGTTGATAGTAATGACTTTAGGTGTTTTCTCTTTAACATTTACACCAATCTGTCTCTTGAACTTCTCTTGCAATTTTTTAATCTTCAAAATTATTGCATTGTCTTTAATTGTTAGGTCCGTCTCTTTTGTTGCTGTTGGTGTGCATTCAGATTTAAGAGCATTCTCTTCTGTGTTGAAAAGCGAGACACCATTCCATAAGAACATGGTATCATTATCTTGTTTTTCTATGGTCTAGTTCTTCTCTTCTTCTTTACTACTGTCTTTAGTCAATTTAGAGTCCAGCAACTTATTCATCACCAATGTCATTGAATTTAACCATTGAGGACAATTCTTTTCAGAATGGGGTTGCTGGTGAAAAGTGCAGAAATTGTCCCCCCCTACCTCTGTTATGTTCATTGATGCTAAATTTAGTGGAGGCATTTTCAATTGGTTGCTATCCCCTCTTTTTTGGTAGTGGGGATTGTAAGTTTTTTGAGCTTCCCTTTCTTTCTCCAAATCTATTATTCGGTTGGATAGTTTCTGAATCATTTTCAGCATTCCCTGAAAATCATGTGATTGTTCCTCTTTAGGTTTAGACAGCAATAAGGCTTTTTTCATGGTAGTTTTCTTTTCAGGTAGATCAGGATAGTCTAATTTACTTTCTTTTTCAGCCTCTACCCTTTCTGCTTCTTCATAAGTCTCTACCAACGTAGGTCTGGTTTTCATCTTGGCAAACATGGCCAGCTCAGGTCCTAGGGCTGAGGTATAATATTCAATTATGATCTTGTCTAAGGGTCTGTCAGCTTCAGAAAAGTTCTTTAGGTATGCTAAAAACCTTTGAGTAAATTGCTGCACCTTCTCATCCTTCTCTTTTTTTGTTAGAATAATCAACCCATAGTTTACCCACTTAGACATTAATTCATTTATTTTTGTCTTATTTGCCTAGTTCATGTGTCCCACCTTGTGCAAGTTGCTAATTGCCTATACATAGAAGTCAAACTTGCCATATCTGACTCATGTAGCACTTGGGAAAGCCTTAGGAATCAAATCTGCTTTATTCCTGGCCTCCTAGGCACCTATCTACTTTTTCTGCTTTATTGCCTGCTTTTTCAGTGTTTTAAGGCACATAGGAAAGCAAGACTAGGTGAGGTGAACTAGTTTTTTGTCCTCTTCATCCTCCACTATTTTCTCCATGCAAAAGCATGTATGAGCTGCCATTCCACTACTCTTTAGCTTGCCCATGTGCCCTTTCCAATTCGTGAGCTCCATGACAAATTTGGGATCATCTTTTTACACCTATGGGGGATTTGCCTATTTTGAGTAAGCCTGCTTTATGCTAGTTTTGGATGCCTCCTTATGCATTCGACCTCTTGATATATTCTATATATTTAGCAACCTATGTTATTACAGGGTTGGCTATTGTACACTCAGATAATATAATTTTGTGTTACAGCTCCATATTCAGTCTCCATTGTTAGCAATTTTGCATGATCAATTGATAATTGTTGTGGGTAAAATTAATCTACTGCTGGCCTGAATTTCTACATGGTATCAGAGCCATTGTAGGTTGTTACTCTCCTTCAAAAATTGTTTTGCAAGTTTGACATCAAGACTGGGAGCCTTCTACTGACAGCCGGGACAGATTTTCTAAAGCTATGGATTCACAGAAAACTATCTTGACTCCCTTCAACTATTTTGAATGGAAAGCAGAGATGGAGATCTTGTTGAGAGCGAAAGGCCTCTCCAGGGTGACTATGGCTACAGAAGTAGAGCCCAATGCTGCTACAGAGAAGATCAAATGGCACAATCGGAGAGATGAGGCCTATGGCCTCCTATGTCTCAGTATTTCCCGAGACCTCCTTTTCCATCTCGATGGATTAACTTCACCGGATCAAGTATGGGAGAATATTTCTGATATTTTTTGAAAGATAGATGAGATGAGGGGACATCAGATCAAAAATGAGCTGATTTCTCTGAGTCCCAGTAGCTTTGAATCCCTGCAGCTATATTTCTCCAAGTTCAAAGCACTAGTTTTGCAGCTGAAACAGTGTGGTATCGAAAAGAAAGATGATCAGCTCGTATTGGCCATCCTCTCGAAGCTAGGACCTGACTACTCAGTCTTTGTTTTGACCTTCTATGCCACAAAACTCACAGCTCGAACCTGGAAGATGCCTAGCCTTGCAAATTTCATGCAATCTCTCACACAAGAAAAAGACAAGCTGGTGATGATGGGCACCATCAAACCATCCAAAGATCAAGCTTTGATTGCTGGAGATTCGAGGGTGGATTCAAAAAGCAAAAAGAAAGCTAAAAATCCACTTGAGCAAAGGAGAGACAAGAAGCAGTCTCCAGAGGATCAACAAGGTCCCAAGAAAAATACCCAGAAGAAGAAAAACAAAGGTGAAATGAGCAAGTGCTCATACTGTTCGAAGGGAAATCACACTGAAAGCTCTTGTATGAAAAAGCAGATTGATATGCTGACCAATCTCCTGGAGAAGAATGGCATCTCCCTTCCAGAAAGCTCAAAGAAGAGAGAAGGAGGATCAAGTTCAGATGACAGAGAGATATTTCATGCTCTAGTTGCTGGCACATCAAGCTCACCCAGTTTTATCATAGATTCTGGAGCTTCAAGACACATGGTTTCGACTAAGGAGGCCTTCTCCTCACTGGATATGTCAAAAGGACCATCTATTGTACTGGGAGATGACTCTCTCACTGAAAGTAAAGGCAAAGGAAGGATAGATCTTGACCATGGTAAGTTCAGCAATGTGCTATATGTCCCTGGTCTCACCTCCAACCTCCTGTCAGTGTACCAGATGACCCACAATGGGTCTCCTAAGAAGGTCATATTCTCCCCCGATGAAGTTGATATCACAGAGATTTCAACTGGTAGAGTCATTGCAAAAGGAGTTGCGAATCATGCTCAAAAGGTATACATGTTTTCACACTTCCTACCTTACTCAAACTCCTCTGCTCTTCTCATTCATGCTAATGAATCCAGCAAGCTGTGGCATGAAAGATTTGGCCATCTAAATTACAAGTATCTGTCTGATCTTAGTGAGAAAGAAATGGTCATAGGGCTGCCTAAGATAAAAATTTCCAAAGGAGTCTGCCAAGGCTGTATCCTAGGAAAACACCCAGAGCATAAGTTTGAGAAAGCTAGTCATGAGAGAACCTCTGCACCCCTCAAGCTGATTCACAGTGATGTTGCTGGCCCATTCCCTCATATGTCCATGAGTCAGGCCAAATATGCATTGACCTTTATTGATGATTTTTCCAGGTATTGTTGGGTTCACTTCATGAAACACAAGTCTGAAGTTTTTGGCCTATTCAAAGTCTTTAAGGCTTTGGTTGAAAACCAGTGTGGAAGGAAACTCAAGGTCCTCAAATCTGACAATGGTGGTGAGTATGTCAAGTCTGAGTTTATTAACTATTGTGTAGATGTAGGTATTCAGATGCAGCATTCTATCCCCTACACACCACAGCAAAATGGTGTTGCTGAGAGGAAGAACAGATCACTGAAGGAGATGGCAACATGCATGATGGAGGCCAAAACTTTGCCACCAAAGTACTGGGACAAAGCTATCAACTGTGCAGCCTATACCCAGAATAGGGTGCCTCACAAACAGCTTGATGGCATGACTCCCTTCGAAGCATGGAGTGGGCACAAGCCAGATGTGACCCATTTCAGGATTTTTGGCTCAAAGGCATGGGCTAGAATCCCGACAGAGAAGAGGAAGGCTTTGCAGCCCCAAAGACAAGAGTGTATTTTTGTTGGATACTCTAAAGATTCAAAATGGTACAAGTTGATAAATTTGAGCACAAACAAATCCTTCATTGAAAGGTGTGTTCAGTTTGAAGAAGAACCCCTTGCAGAAGTGGAAGTTGGTGAAGCCTCTTCACCACCTGAACCTCAAGAAGTAAGTAAAGAGTTTGTTGAACATGTTGATTCTGATTTGTCTAATGGAGATGAGTGTATTGCAGACCCTAACATCCCTACAAGGCCAAAATGGGCAGCCAAGACACTACATGCAGCAGGTGAGCTAGCTGGGGATCCCAATGACCCAAGGAGGACTAGATCTCAATTTGAGAGTGGTCTACGCATGAAGGATCCTATGTTTGCTGAAAAATGCTATTTGATGGTGGAGTCTGATCCTCAAACATATCAAGAAGTAGCAGGAGATCCAAGATGGCAAGCTTCCATGAAGGAGGAGTTCAGCTCACTCCAGAAGAGCAACACATGGGAGCTAGTGGATCTTCCTCCAGGGAGAAAACTAGTACAGTGTAAGTGGGTATATAAGACCAAATTTGCTGCTGATGGTTCACCACTGAAGTAAAAGGCTATATTGTTAGCTAAAGGCTACTCACAGGTTCATGGCATCGATTACAATGAGACCTTTTCCCCAGTGGCAAAGATGGATTCCATCAGGCTAGCTCTAGCCATTGCAGCCTCAAGGCAATGGGAGGTACATCACATGGATGTAAAATGTGCCTTTCTGAATGGATATCTCACTGAGGAGATATATATGCAGCAGCCTCAAGGTTTTTCTACTAACCCTTCTCTTGTGTGCAGGTTGAGAAAGTCATTGTATGGGCTAAAGCAAGCCCCCAAGGTTTGGTATGCCAAGATAGATAGCTTCTTGCTATCTCTGAATTTTGTCCGGTGCAAATCAGATCCAAATGCCTATTTGAAGTCTGTTAATGGTTCATTAATGATCATTTTGTTATATGTTGATGACCTCCTCATTACAGGAATCTCACAGGATGAGATTGCTTCCTTAAAAGGAGCTATGAACCAAGCCTTCTCCATGACAGATTTGGGGCTCTTAAGTCAATTTCTGGGGCTTGAGATTGCTCAAACCAAAGCTGGAATAAAGTTGCACCAGTCCAAGTATGCCTTGGATTTGCTGATAAAATTCAGAATGCAAAAATGCAAAGCAAGCAAAAATCCTTTCCTTTCAGGAGTGAAGCTGGAGGAAGATGATTCTCCACCGATGGTAAACAATACACTGTATAGGAAATTGATTGGATGTTTATTGTATTTGACACATACTCGACCTGATATTTGTTATGCAGTAAGTGTGGCTTCTATATTCATGGATCAGCCTCATGAGATCCATTGGAAAGCATCCAAAAGGATCCTTAACTTTGTTCAGGGAACAAGGACACATGGGATCTTCTATAAGGCAAAATCTGATCTTGATTTGATTGGATTTACTGATAGTGATTGGGCAGGTGATAGCACAGACAGAAAGTCCACTTCAGGATATGTGTTCATGCTTGCAGAAGGGCCAATCAGCTAGTCAAGCAAGAACAGAGTGCCATTGCACTCTCATCTACAGAAGCTGAGTACAGAAGAGTTGTTAATGCAGCAACTTAGTGTTTATGGTTGCAGGGTTTACTTGGAGAGTGTGGTTTCGAACCTGAGTACTCAACTACTATATACTGTGATAACCAGAGTACCATTTGAATCTGCAAAGATCCAGTTCAGAAGTAGAGAACCAAACACATTGAGATTCACATGCACTACATCAGAGAGCTTGTGCATGATGGCACCATTCATCTACTCTTCTGTTAATCTTCAGAACAAGTAGCTGATATCTTCACCAAAGAATTTTGTGAGAAGACCTTCAGCAATCTCAAATCACTGCTGGGGATTGCTGATCATGCTGTAAAGGCATGAGTGGAGACAAGATTCTACAATTTTGTTTTACAGTCCATGTTTAAGGGAGGATTTTCCCAAGTTGGTTTTGCCTCTTTCCTTGTTTATTTGGACATGCAGTATGTAAAGGGTGACTAAGCCTTGTTGCTAGGCCCTATATTTTTTATTTATTACTCATAAATTCAGGCTTAACGGGGGGTTTTAGAATAATCAACCCATAGTTTACCCACTTAGACATTAATTCATTTATTTTTGTCTTATTTGCCTAGTTCATGTGTCCCACCTTGTGCAAGTTGCTAATTGCCTATCCATAGAGGTCAAACTTGCCATATCTAACTCATGTAGCACTTTGGAAAGCCTTAGGAATCAAATCTACTTTATTCCTGGCCTCCTAGGTGCCTATCTTCTTTTTCTGCTTTATTGCCTACTTTTTCAATGTTTTAAGGCACATAGGAAAGCAAGACTAGGTGAGGTGAACTAGTTTTTTGTCCTCTTCATCCTCCACTCTTTTATCCATGCAAAAGAATGTATGAGCTGCCATTCCACTACTCTTTAGCTTGCCCATGTGCCATTTCCAATTCATGAGCTCCATGACAGATTTGGGATCAGCTTTTTACACCTATGGGGGATTTGCCTATTTTGAGTAAGCCTGCTTTATGCTAGTTTTGGATGCCTCCTTATGCATTCGAACTCTTGATGTATTCTATATATTCAGAAACCTATGTTATTATAGGGTTGGCTATTGTACACTCAGTTAATATAATTTTGTGTTACAGCTCCATATTCAGTCTCCATTGTTAGCAATTTTGCATGATCAATTGATAATTGTTGTGGGTAAAATTAATCTACTGCTGGCCTGAATTTCTACATTTTTAACAAACCAAGACCTTTCATTAGTGAGGCATCTATCTTTTGGGCTGAGTACTTACCTCTGAAAATCCTTTCGAAAGTGTCCCAATCAGGAATAGAGTTTGTAGGCAAACTGAAATACCAGGATGCTGCTGCTCCTTTAAGGGTATGCGGGAATAATCTACAGATAACATCTTCGTACTCCCCATGCCTTAACCCTTCTACTACTAAATAGAAACTTTGCAAGTGGTCATCTACAGCAGTCTTTTCATCAGGATCAAACTTAGGCAGCAGCTTATCAAAATCTTGAGGTAGGTTATGCAACGGAGGTGTGAGGTAAAAATTTATTCCATGCCAAAGCTTCAGAGGCAATGCCTTCAAATGAAAAAGGTTCCAAGAATTGAATGTTTATCTCAAACTTAGCAGCTTGGTTCTTGATGGCCTCAATTCTAGCCGCACTCAAATGAAGCTGGTCCTCCAATAGCTGCACACTGGTGGCCGAATGATCTACTTCACTCCTTAAGACCTGGTGGTCGAGGGCCTTAATGTGCTGTATTTTTTCTTCTTCCTCTTGATGCCTCTTCTGTAAAATATCCACAAATGAGTTGTGGTCAGGAAAAGCCTCTATTCTTCGTTCCGCTACTACCTGGCATCGATTATAGGTAATTAGGAGCCTTCTGAAGAATTCTGCACATGCTCCTTTTGTCTTCCTAACAGCTTTTTTGAAATCTTTTGCTGTGTTTATAGAAAACTCTAATAAGTCATAATCCTGCTGAAGGGCTTGCCGATCTTTTAAGGGCAGCTCTGCAGGATTTTCCTCACTATTTTCCAACCTTGTCATTCTTGCTGTCAGGACTTCCAAGACATCCTGAGATCTATCAACAAAATAAGAGGAAGTCTCTAGAATTTCCTCTAATCGGCCATCTATTTGCAAAACTTTACATCTCTCTTCTTCTATGGCAGTTTGCAGCTGAATCATCTTGGCCTTTTGTGCCAGCACATGCTCCTTGAAAAGTTGGAGGTCAACCTGCTGCTCTCTTGCTTCTTCTAGAGCAGTTGTTGAAGAAGAAATCTGCTCTTGAAGCTTCAACTTTTGTTCTTGAGCCTGCTTCTCACTTGCCTCCAAAGTGGTCCTTTGCAGATCTAAGCCTTCTATCCTTCCCAGTAGCCGTTCCTTCTCCACCCTAAGCTCTTGATACTCTTGTTGTACTCTCTCCAGGCACTCCTGTGTATTTTCCCTAACTTGTTTCTCCGCTTGGCGGAGATGCAGTTCATCCTTTGAAGACCTTATCTCTTTTTTAATGTCCTCATATTTCCTTTTCAGCTTATTGCTTTCCTCTCTCTCCTTTCTCAATGTGTCCTTCAGTTGAGCAGAGGACCTCTTGGATTGCTCCAAGTCTGTCATAATTTTGTCCACATTATCTTCTGAAGCTTGAATCAGTGCAGCTCATGCTCTAATGGTGAATCTTGGATCTTGGTCTGTTCCAAACACAATGGGTGTATCCGTTATCATTTTCTCGGGCAAACCTCCTGTTTCAACCTTCCTTTCTGTTCTCTTCACTATCCTCTTTCTTTCCTTGTCATAGAAAACAGTGTTAAAATCAGGTATTTCTTCCCCTTTCTTCTGTTCAAAGGGGACCAGCTTCAGTGTAGGGACCACATACTATCCAAATGTACTAGCAGTCGGTACTTATGGGTCCTGAACCTCAGGGTTTTCAATGTCCTGGGTCTATCCTCCAGCTGTGTCAGTGGCTGACTGTTCTATCTCTGTCTGCGTCAGCTCTGGCCTCTCTGCTTCTTGCTTTTGTAGCTCGTCATCAAGCTTCTTCTTCTTTTCTTCTATTTCATTCCTTGCATCTTCCTCTGCTTTTCTAGCTGCCTCTTGTGCAGCTTTTCTTTTCTCTTCCTCTGCTTCCTGCAACCACCCTGCAGCTTCTTGTGCCAGCCTTTGGGCTTCCTCGTTTCGTTTCCTTGCTTCTTCATCAGCTTTGGCTTGTTCATCCTGTCCCTTCCCACCTGTTGTGGTCATCTTCTTCTTGAACCTTCTCCTCAAGGCTGTCATGTTCAATGCATTTCGGAAGATAGATTCTTCTCTATCCCAATGGTGGGTGTATTCGAAGTGGACACTGTGCTCTTTCCAGTGTTCTGCCACTTTGCTGTGAGAGTCATTTCTACGGAAGGGCATCTCACCAAAATGAAACTTGTCCAGTTCTTCTACAAACTCATCTACTTTCTTTACTCTATTAAACTTGTAGCTCCCTAACTTGAAATGCAAAGGGGGATAGGAAGTCTTCTTATGTTCAAACAAAAAACTTCCAATGCCATCCAGGAATACTTGCCTGACTGTCTCTTTATGAATGATGTAGTTCATGGTGTATTTGGGAAGTAGGGAGGGTGCTCTCGAACCTCCAAACATTCTGAAGTAGAGGCCATCCTTAGTCAGATAGTAATATGCATAATTTTCGATTACTTGTAACGCCTCCTCTGACATGCAATCACACTCCTTCAGGAAAATGAGCGTATACACTGGCATGATGAACTATTTGCAGACCTCATCATAATGGCTATGGTATTTAAGCGCCCATAGTGGCTTGTATGCAGCATAAACAAGCATCCTCTCCCTATCCTAGATGCACCTTAGTCCAGGGAAATATTGATTGCACAATATACAATCGACGAGTATGGAACTCATATAAAATTCAGACCTCTTTTGGGACACTCCTCCCAAGGCTGAGGCCATACAGGCTGAAAGACTGTTTGATACTATGTTAGCCCAGTTGAAAATGGTCCCCTGGGTTTCAACATAAAAAATAATGGGTATCCACTCCAGTTTGAAGAACCTGCCATGAGCCCTTCCAAAAATCATGTTAAGCATTAAATCTATGAACCTGTACAGGGCCCTTAAGCTTCCTGTGTCATACTCTCCTGTATGCCTAGTTCTGAAATGTTTTCCTGATAACAGCATCCTTTCGAGAGTCTCAACAAGGTCCATTCTGAGGTTATTTAACCAATCATCAGACAATAATACTTGTGCTTCTGGAAGGTGGTAGGCCAGGGCTACATATAAGGGGCTATAGGCAGCATAGCCCTATTTTTCAACATTCTCCAGGATCATTGTGGTTACATCTGCCCGGGGCAGAATCCAACCTATCACTTCAGAGCATGGGAAGAGCTCTGGTCTGGTGGCAATCTTCATCAGTGAAGATCTCTCTATGTTGGCATAAATGCCTTCTTCTTCCAAGCCCATATCAGGCACCTCTCGACGCGTGATCAACCTGTATATCTCTCCCCACTGGTACTCAGGTTCTACACCAGATATGCACTTGGTGTCTTCATAGATGTACTCGATTTTGGTGACAACTTCTACTTCAGGCTCCTCCTCGACCACAGGGGCCTTCTTCTTCTGTCGCTTTGACATATTGAATTCAGAATCTTTTTGTTATACATGCAATTATCATCATTAAGACATTCCTGACTACGTTGCAAACATTGAGACAACATGTGCAGCATTTCACTTTAACTATGTTTACCCTGACAACAATTAGTTAAATGAAGTAAAAGGTGTGCAAGCTAACACCGCTATCTGCTACTAAAACAATTCTATCAATAACATCGAGTGGGGAGCAAATCTACATAAAAATGAAGGAAACTCGGGCTATCTGCGGGTTCCATGCTCATCACGCTACGCGGGAAAGACAGTGGAAATTATTCCAACCCTAACAGCGATGCATTTTCAGAAAAGAAACTTCCTATGAAATCTACAGTCAATAAACTCTTTGCAGTGATACATCCCCCTCCACCGGCCTGGGTTCAAAAATGGCCGTGAACCGGGCGCGCGGGACAGTGCAGTGAAACGCGACTGGTCTAAAGGATATGGGCAGCATGAAAGGGAGGCAACCATTCCAAGCATCAAAGGAAAGCCATGAAAAACCATCCCCCATCAAAACATCATCACACAGGGCGGATTGGTGCAGACAGCGTAACGGCCATCTGCACCAAACCCCGTATTCTCTAAGCGCAAGGTTGCATAACGAAAGGCCGCGAAGTAAAACACCCTATGGGCCACACGCCCTCCCACAGACAGTTACGATACAAATCAACAATTATATATGCAAGTGAACGATGGGGCCAAGGGAAAACGGCCGCAACAAAAACCTAACCGTGGGAAAAAATCACCAAACGCCCAAACGGAACGGGATAATGCAAAAGAAGCCTACCTGGCACTGCTGCGTAATCGATGGGAAGAAAGGCGGTCAAGCTTCCACAGTTGAACCACCTGGACGTGGGTACCGACAATGGGGGTCTGACCAAGCTCGAGCAAATGACAGAACGCGATAATGACAGCTTGCGACAGTCGGGAACAACAATAGAATCATAACACAAACCCCCCATATATATATATACAACCACATGCGGCAGTGACATATCGGACAACATAATTCTAAATATCGGAGGTCGAAAGAATAATCCCTTCCACAACGTCGGGGGCCAAAACACCAATCTATCCGCGGGGATAACCGGGAGACAAATACTCGCACGTCGGAACTCTAAAATATCGGAGTGATAGCGGAACGGGAGCCGCAATGGCTGCGATATAAAGGATATCACAGTCCGCAATGGGCATAGTCTTCATCGGAGGAGAAACGACTAAACAGCCGGAAGGATAGTGACTTTCTCATCCGCAATGGCGAAATAAAAAAGGCCATCACACCCCACTATGTAATGTCTGAAACGGAAGAGAGAACGAATAAAGATTGGGAAGGTTAGTGATTCTTTCATCCGCAACGGCGGAACCGTAAACTTTAAGGATCGGTGACAACAACAAAGCAGGGTCCGGAAATTCAATACAATAGTCGGGAGACTTTGCGATCTGTCATCTGCAACAGTAGAGAATGACAGAACAAAAAGTTTCGACGTGCAACCAACAGATCGGTCGATTAAGAAAAAAGCGTCGGAGAAAAATAACGAAGCCAAACTTGTTATTTTTCCACAACGGCGGGAGCACCAACCAAATAAAATTCCGATTCAAATGTGTCGAAAACGTAATTAAAAGCAACGATAAAGTTTGAACACACAGTGGATTGTTTCAAGCGTTAGAGGAAAAACTAAAACAAGTGGTAGATCAATCCAAAGCATTAGAAAGGCCTTACTGAAAAATCATTAGATCAAATCAAAGAAGAAAATCAAACTAATCTAAGCAAAAGGAGGGTCCCGAAATTTTTTGGAATTTTGGGAAAATGTTGCAGCTGCAACACTTGGCAACCCGCAATCTACAGGATTTCAAACTGGGAGAACCTTTGCGGTACCTTGAACCACCTACCCTACCTCTAAGGACCCAGGATGTGTTGACTTATGTCCATCCAATTGAGATGATGTTGCACCTACTTCCAGGTCCATCAAAGACTCCTCCTGTCTCCTGGGTTGCCCCTCTTCCTCCAACAGAGACTAGGGGCAAGGAAACCAAAGCCACAACCAATACCATTTTTATGATATCTAGCACTAGTTTCCCTTCCATATCGGTGGCTATGGAAGATCCACCTGATCTATCCGACATCACTTACACGATGATGGGGAGACCTGTAAGACCACCTCCGGTTCTACCCCATTCCCTTTAAACCATAGTATGGAATCGATTCTTCCCATAAAAGACTAGATTCCATCACCTCGCCTTGCCAATGACCTTCGATTTGGCAAGGGGGCATACCTCTTTGTTGACTCTGATGGACAACTCTTGGAGAACCCCCGCAATGGGCTCTACTTCAAGAAATTTTATGCTTAAACGTCACCAATGATTCGCTTCATTTTCTTTTTCTTGTTTTTCAATGTTTTTCAGCAAAAATCATGGGCAGCACCATCAACTACTAATCCAAAGTCACCTGGAACCGGTTCGATACACCTCTCACATCTCTGGGCTTAAATTTCCATCTCCTTATTAGACCATGGTCTCATGTTTAACAAACAAATTTCGTGACCGCCTCCTGGGAGTTACCTTGATTTACGAGCCACAGCATGGTGATACAAGTGTCTGCGGACCTGTACTTGCATCACACCTTCCTACCACTACTCATGTGAGTTTTCAGGCCACCACCCGTTAAGGAATGTAATTTTACTTTTATTTTTGTATTTATAACTGTCTTTTTCACCACACCTTACACGGGCACCTAGACCATCGTCCACAAAACACTTTATTTTTCTTGCATGTATTTGGCATATAAGTTCCCCTGAACTTGTACTGACATCGCATGTATTCAAGTCCGTCCACCGCAACACACACACACGCTCTCCTGACCTTTGTCTGAGAGCCACTTCGGTTTACGTGCCTCTGCCACAATGACTCACGAGCCACTGTCGCGATCTATCCCATGCATGTATTGGTATGTTTGAGAGCCTTTTGATCTGTCCATACTGCACAGATGACCTTTGGACCTATGTCCAGCATCCTAACATGGGGCATCGCATGTGCCACTGTAATCGTTTGACCACTTTAGAGTTTCATTTAAGCTCTTTTATGACTCCTTAAAACAATGAAAATATTTCCAAGCATAGTTGCTTCCTTTCCCACTCGTTAAAGTATAGGAAAGGGCGTCTACATCATCTCATTTACCTCCTTTTACAGACCATGTAGAGCATCAATTTAAAAGGACCTCCTTAGCACACTCAAGCCAAGACCGTTTCCCTCTGCATACTTTTATGCTTTCTCCGGCAGAGGGGCTGCACTTTACAAAAAAGCCCACCACAGGTTTTCGTTAAGCTCTTTTCCAGCCGTCTCAACAAGAAAAGATTGCTGAGCAAACTTGGTTTCGTTCATGCTCATAAAAGTATATGAATGACCGTCCAGTTAGGACAGGTTTAACCTTTTCTAGCCTAATTGGACTACCAACAGTAAAGAAGTCTCTCATCCCCTACAGGATGGGTGAGCTCTCCTATGTATACTTTTATCCTTTTTTGGGCATAGGAGACTACCAATGAAAAATATCCCCCACTGGAGTCTTCTTCGTGCTTTCAGACTCTCTAAAAGTGAAAGCACCATCGAGCATTTACCTTCTTGGCCTCACCAAAAATCCATGAGATCGTACCATAACGATGTCCCTAGACACCTCCCCACAACAAACAGTTTGGCAGCATTCCCCTGTTGGGTCGGCTTTGTTCAGAGTAATCTACGATGTGTCTTCCTTAGATCCCACCAATATCAAAAGAGTCTACCTCCTCCAAGTATTTCCCATTTGCAGCGACATCCCCGGTATTAAATCTATGATCACATTCCCTTGAGTTAGTTTCATTTGCTGTCTGGTCCGCCCTACCGTCATATTCTGAACAAAGGAAGTTTGAGTCTCCCACTCCCCCCCTTCCCTTGTTCAGTTCTTTCCCTTCCCTCCCCTCCCCCCCCAATTCAGTGAGTCAGTCCACAGATTGCTTCACACCTTTCAGTTATCTCCCTCATGCTCCTGGTCAAGGAAACATCATTTCCTTGACTAGGGGCAGGTCTCCTTCTGTCGACACCAACACACATATTCCAGAGCATAGACCTAGAGGTCCCTGTACCTTGGTTTCATTAGCATCATCGATGAGTTCCTTGGACCACTTGAGAGGAGTCCTTAGTGCCTCTTGGGATGGTTGTTTCTCATGTGCTCAACTTCAACTCCATCATCGCACCGTTGAGATTTGTACAGGGTTTGTTCCACACAGTACTTGGTTGAAGACCCCAGATGTCACCTGACTCTAGCACAATGGTGAGTCTACTCGAGGGACCTAAACAGGTTATGTCCCTTGTGATTTTTGGGTTGCGGTGGAGACGGTGTTTAGAAGCCCCAGCAGTGCTTCGATATAGCTTTATGATTGATGCAACATACTTGTAGCACAGAGACTCTGATTCTCAATCAGCAAGTCCACACAGCTATGTACCAGATCCAATAGACCGTCAGTCATGAAGATATAGCATTCCATGAGAATGCCATGGGTCCAATGTACCAGATTAATATTGTATTTAGCCTCACATGGAGGCAACCATTATTGTAACCACAGTTGTATATGATCGGCTCTTGTGTTTTAGAGAATAAATCAAATTATTCTTTTGACATTGTCATGAGCATGGGGATGCCGACCTCGTCCATATACATATCACACATTTATTGTGTGTCACCCATTGATGGGAACCAAATTAATACAAAAACCAAAATCCACCATGCCCCAGCCCCAGAAGCACCACCTCTACACAGCAAATCCTATGATGTATGTCGGCCATACGTTGAGCTCCTGCCCTCACACTTAAAACCCTAAAACCCCTTGCAAAAGATATAAAAGGAGGGTGGGGGGTCACTCTCAAAACACTTCTCCCATTTCCTATTATTATGCTGCCCGTGGATGCTTTGAGACCTTTGCCTCTCAAACCACCCACACTCCCTCTCTTCCATCTCCATCCCGATTGAGCCATTGCTTCCCAACCAAGAGAGGTGCTTCCACAAGCTTGGGCATGGTGGCCCATTTCCACCAAAGAAGGTATACCATGTTTTATTTCTATTTCTTAGTTGTTCAATATGCTTTGCTTTCTAACCCTTGTCCCCATTTGCAGGTTTTGTTTTTTTTTAACATTGTTTTGCAAGTTTTATCATAGCTTAGGATTTGTTTGCAGGTTTTGAAGGTAAAACCCTAGCCCATGTTTGCAGAGGCGTTCATCAACATTGCTGCTATTTCTTTCTGTCATTAGCTTTGCCTTATTTTATTTTACTGTTCTATCATTTCCATTTCTATTTTATTTTCTACTTTTCCACCCACGCAGGAACCTATCCTTCCAGCGGAGTCGCCAATTCTGTTACGGAGAGAAATTCCTATGGTTTGGGGTACCACAACAGACAGCTAGACTCCAAAAATCAATCTTTCCCAATATGCAATAGAAATAAAATGTCTAACACTAAAGGATCGAACCTCGTACCTTATTCCGGACGGTTGAAGTAGATCCCCGTTGAGCTTTCCAATCTTCAGCTTGAATTGATATAATAATTCCTCAACAACAAGTAAACAATACAAGCATACTATATATCATGGTGTTAGATCTATTCTAGCATATATGATCAATAATGTAAAAGCATTTGACATATTCCAATGGATACAATATTCATTCAAATACACATTACTAGACAGGAAAAGATATTTCTATTAATATAAATCAGAGATTACAAGTGACAACCTCTGACGACACGTCTGCAAACCGGAGAAACTGAATCCCCCACTTGGGCCTCCACCACCTCAATCCTCCATCACTCAGATAGCAAGCTCACTAGCAAAAGGAAAGCTTGGGAAGAACACAACAGTGCTCCAAGGGACAAAGGGATGCAGACTCAAACAGGTGAGACTAGGGCACACTTAATGGGCAAACAGGTGCGCCCAGGGTGCACTTAATCCCCTGATAAGTGTGACTTCAGCCCAAAAACTCGGGTTGCGGCTGTTTCTGCATTCTGTGCAACCCCCTCACTCATTTTTGAAAAAATCTTGCGCCCCCCTCGCCAGATTTGGTCAGAAATGTGCGGCCTATCAAACAGAACTTTAATTTGAATTTAATAGATTGTAAATTTCAGTTTTAGAGGACTGTTAGTGCGGCCCAGCCGCCTCTGTCCACCACTACAAGTTAATTTCATTTCCTTTTTTCATTTTTTGCATTTTATTTCATGAACAATGTGTAAATGTTAAGTAAATCAACTTAAAATCAATGATCTTGCTTCCCCTTCCTCCTCTACCCAGTCGTCACCCTCCGGGGTATTCTGAGATACGACGAAGGGAAAGCTCATATAGATCTAGGCACTCCATGATATTGTTCCAAAACCATTAAAACTGGGTGACCTAAAAGGTAGAGGAGGTAGATAAGGAGGGCTTCTCACGGCGCTAAGCATCCTCCCTGTTGACTAACCTAGCATCTGGGAGGTGACCTGAGGATCTACGGATGGGCTTAGTCCCATTATGTTGAGAGCCCAGCACCTTCTCTTGGTTGAAGCGGAATATCACTGTGAGGTAGACATCTATTTAGGCCAGCAAACGTTCAGGGTTAATCATTGTACTTGTTCAGAATTTCTGTTTATTTATGCTTGCATACAGAACCACAATGACATGAAATCTACCATGATGAATTCATAAACCATATTGCAACAACCAAATACCAGAAAAAACAAGCAAACAAATACACCATACCAACTAATTAACCCAACTCAGTTCATGATGTTGAGTAAGCCTTAAAATTTACTAATTTACACTAAGTCCAAACAACTTTGCAGTCTTTGAGGACATAAGTACCTGATTGCCTCAACTGTGGGAAGTACTTGGGATTTTCCCAGAAACTCATTGTGAGGAGTACCATAGGAACCCCAAAGTAACTGGCTGCTGAGAGAAATTTCCAAGCGAAATAGGCAACGACCCCTTCCGATTGAGTAGAAGCACCTTTGAGGAACAAGCCAAGCGCTGTCTTCCGGCAGTCTTGGTGGCCGAGTGACCACCTGCAGCCAATAGGGACCCACTAAAACCGGGGTCGAAATCTCATTACCACTAGTTTCACATATAAAATCAAGCACAATTGATCCTCCACGCTCTTCCTCATGCCTGAAAGGTGAACCACCACCATTCGGAACACTCGATCGACATCGTCAAAGCTGCTCTCAGTGATCTCCCACACCATCAGAGGGCCACACAACCTTTGATTTTGATTCAGACCCATATCAGTCTAAACCAGACCTCCACACCACACCATCTAGTCCCATGGCTAATACGAATCCGGATCCATTTTTCGGCCTAACCTTAGCAAGTGGACCCATGTCCACATCACAACCTGTTACCCACAACCTAACAAGTGGCTCAAGTAGAGTCATGCAGACTATCATTAGCCGGCTACAACCACCTATAGTGACCAGCCAACCTGGCCCACTTACAACACATGGAAGTAATGGCCCTTCTACACAAACTACCCCTCCTTCCACATAGGGGGGCAGTGGACCATCCACCTACATTTCCCCTACTGTCATACATGGGGGAAATATCCTCGCCACTCATACTAAATCTGGAAAATTTAATATGTTGTTGCCAAATCTATGGTAAGGTATACCATTCATTTCTTCATTAACTGCCTGTCAGAAGGCGACTTGACTGGCCCTCCGTCGTTTTTCAAAATTGGATACATGGCACGGGGAATCATCTCCTTACCGCGATGTCACACCACCTTACCTGTGCAAAACAAACTTTAAACAGTTTTTTTTTTTTTTTTTTGGCTTGCAAGCCGCTTAATGTCTTGCGCAAAATGAACCGTTCTTCTGTGATTCCTTATACTTAGAATACCTGCCGATGTAGACTAATTCTCGGTGCGATGCCTCCTTTCAACTACATTGGACATCTACACCCTCATAATTGTCTGAGTTAAGGCTGGGGTATGGAGTGGCTAGCATTGTAAAGCTTAAGCCTACTGCCATTAATGAAAGTGGGAAGAAGCTCCCCGTTCAGTTTGCTAAGCTGAACGGCTCCTCCATCTATAACTTGTTGAATCTGGTATGGCCCCAACCAATGCGTCTTGAATTTCCCTGGAAACTTCACAAACTTACTGTCATAGAGGAGGACTAGGTCTCCTATCTGAAAATTCTTGTTCTTGACACGCCTGTCATGCCAATCTTTCTCTCATGCCTTCTGCACTTTCTGATGGAATCCTGCGACGAACCTGTCTTCCTCTAAGGCGAGCAGCTGCGCTAGCCTTTCATTTGTGGTATCTGTGTCTATCATCCCGGTGTTCTGAGCAATTATTAGACTGGGAAGAATATACTCCATAGGCATAATAGCATCTTGTCCATACACCAAGCTAAAAGGTGTATGTCATGTAATTTTCTTACATGTTGTTCTATAAGCCCACAACACAGCATTAACCCTGAGGTCCCAATCATTTCTTTGGATGTTGCAGATCTTAGTAAGAGCGTTTTCTAGAATCTTGTTAAAGGCCTCCATCGTGCCATTAGCTTGTGGGTGGTAGGCGATGCTCTTATGGTGCTGTATCTGGAATTCCTCCGTCAAGGCCTCAATGGTGCGGTTCAAGAAGTGTGTGCCTTGATCGCTCATCAAAATTACTGGGCATCCAAATCTACTGATAATGTTCTCAAGGAGGAACTGTGTAGTTGTAACAGCATCACAATTCCTTACTGCTTTAGCCTCCGCCCATCTGGTGAGGTATTCTGTTCCTGTGATGATGTATCTCGCACTAGTTCATTTTCTTGGTGGGTTGATAGGACCCACAAAGTCTATATCCCACTTGTCAAATGCGCGCAGCGTAATCTGCGGTAGCAGCAGAATTTCATCTCTCCGCGGAGGTTTTCCTACCCTCTGGCAGATATCACAACATCTGCAAAATTCCTTAGTGTCCTTATGTAAAGTAGGCCACCATAATCCTGCGGTCAGGATTTTCTGCGCAGTCGGCTTTCCTGCGAAATGACCTCCTACGGTACCGGAATGTGCTTCTCTGATAATGGCCTCTTTTTCATGTGGCATCACACATCTGCGCAGGACTTCATCTGGACCTAACTTATATAACTGTCCTGCGATCAGGGTGAAGTCTGCTGCTTTAACAACCAACTGCCTCTTTTGATGCTTGGTAAACTCATCAGGTGCCCATCCTATAGTGAGAAAGTGAATAATATCAGCATAGTACTCATCTACGATCTGAATAGAAAACAACTGCGCATCTAGCAAATTGTCCTCTAGATTACTTGGCTCTTCTCCTGAGTCTATCCGCGACAGATGATCAGGTCCGGCGTTCAATTTTCCTGGTTTCACAATGATTTCAAAAGCATACTCCTGAAAGAGGAGTAACCATCTGCATATTTTCCCCCCTAATACTGGCTTATTGACCAGATACTTCAATGCAGAATGGTCAGTAAACATCTTGAACGAGGCACCCAACAGGTAGTGCCTGAACTTCTGTAGCACGTACACCATAGCTAAGCCTTATCTTTCCATAGTGGTGTAGTTCTTTTCTGCGGTGGATAGTTTTATGCTTGAGTATGCCATAGGGTGATCGATACCTCCTTCTCCTGGCTGGGTTAAGATGATCCCCAGTGCGATGCCGGATGCATCCACATGTACATGAAATGGCTTAGTCCAGTCTGGAAATACTAAGATGGGTGCTGGAATATTTACAATGATGGCAATCTTTACGGGATCTACCATCAATCCTTGCCTACAAACAATATGACCCAACAAAATACCAAATGGCGCATAGAATATACATTCTTTCAAGTTTAGAGAAATCTGGTACTGCCTACATTTCTCTAACATCAGTCTTAAATCTCCTATGTGCTTGTCAATTAATCCAAATACAGTCCAATCATCAAAATACTGTGATTGACAAGGGCATTGCTGCTTCTGTGATGTCTTTGGCTTGTTGGAAGGGTCTCGGTTCTCTCGAGCTGTCTAAATCAGTGACTATACCGAGATTTTCAAGGAATTCCACGATATTTTTGCTTGGTCTTACGACGAGATGCCAGGTATTGACCCTCGTATTGTCGAGCACGAGATTAAGACTTACCCCAACGCTAAGCCTGTTCGACAATGTTTACGCGCCGTGAATCCTAGGAAAGCACCCGCCATTAAGGTAGAGGTAGATAAATTGTTGAAAGCCAGTTTCATCTATCCCATTCCCTTAACGGAGTGGGTTTCAAACCCCGTTCCGGTGGATAAGAAGCAGGGAGCAATCCGTATATGCATTGATTTCCATGATTTGAATCATGCATTTCCTAATGATAACTTCCCCACACCATTTATAGATCAAATTTTGGATGAGTGTGTGGGGAGAGAAGTGTTCTCCTTTATGGATGGATTTTCCGGGTATAATTAGATACAGATTAAACCTGAGGACCAACACAAGACTGCATTTATTTGTCCTTGGGGAACGTTCGCATATCGAAAAATTCCTTTCGGCCTTAAAAACGCCGGAGCTACATTTCAGCGGGCAATGACCTTGATTTTCCACGATCTCAAGTCAATTATTGAGGTATTTTTGGATGATCTCGCTGCTCATTCTCGTATGAGAATGCATCATCCCTATCACTTGAGATTGGTATTCGAAAGATGTCGGCACTATTCAGTTATATTAAATCCTCATAAGTGCATCTTTTGCATGAATTCAGGTCGTTTGTTAGGATTCATCGTGTCGAAAGTGGGTATAAGAGTCGACCCTTTGAAGGTTGAGGCAATACTTCAGTTGTCTCCCCCGAAGAATATTCGTCATCTTCAGTGTTTGCAAGGCATGGAAAACTTCTTATGAATATTTGTTGTCAACTTTGCTAATTTGACTAGAGGCTTTATACATCTCTTGAAGAAGGATACTCCCTTTTATTGGGATGAGCGAGCCCAGGAGTCCTTCGATGCACTCAAGCGAGCCCTAGCATCAGCACCGGTGATTAGTCCTCCGAACTATAGCCATGATTTCTTATTATATGTGGTCGCGTCCTTAGAGACGATTGGTATGGTATTGGTTCAAGAGGATGAGGAGCTCCAAGAGCATGTCATATATTATCTGAGCTGAAACCTTATTGACGCAGAAATTTGTTGTTCTCATGTCGAGAAGCTTGCTTTAGCTACCGTACATGCGGTTCAGCGTTTGAGACATTATATTCTCCTTCGCTAGACCTTGGTTGTGGCCCATGTCAATCCATTTCAGTTCATCCTCACCCGAAGGATGATTGGGGGAAAGTATAATAAATGGATTGTCATTCTACAAGAATTTGATCTCGAGTTTGTTTCGGCAAAATCCAAGAAGTATTTAGTCTTTGCAGAACTCATATCGGATTTTCCGAGTGAGACCGAGGAGTTGGTTTGTGAAGATACGTTTGTTGATGAACACATCTTCTTAATCTCTACGCTAGACCCATGGTATGGGGATATCATAGTATATCTGCAAACGTAGAAGACCCCTACTCACCTCTCGCGACATGAACGACGACGATTATGTCACGTCTCTAAGAACTACCTTATAGTGGACAATACTTTGTATCGCCGTGGGGTAGATTCCATTTTACGACGTTGTTTAACTCATGACGAGGCTGAGGTTGTGCTGAATGATTGCCACGGAGGGGCGTTTGGTGGTCATTTATCTGGGCTTTCTACAACTCAAAATATTTTGAGAGCGGGTTATTTCTGGCCGTCGATCTTTAAGGATTGTGTTGATGCAGTCAAGAGGTGCCACCCTTGCCAGGTGTTCACATGTAATATGCGCTCGAAACCTGCCCCGATACATCCCATTATCACCACCGGTCCCTTCACTAAGTGGGGGCTCGATTTTATGGATTGCAACCCAGCTTCGGCTGGGGGGCACCATCACATCATAGTGGATATTGATTACTTCATGAAATGGACTGAGGCTATGCCTACAGTAAAATCTGACGGTGAGACAGCCGCTCACTTTGTATTCAACCAAATTATTACTCGATTCAGGATTCCAAAAGAGCTTGTCACTAACCATGGCTCGCACTTTCAGAACCGTATGATGGAAGAGTTGGAATCCAAGTTAGGGTATAAGCAAGAGCACTCCTCTTCTTACTACCCCCAAGCGAATGGACAGGTAGAGGCAGTGAATAAATCACTCAAATCCATTCTGCAACGAACCATCGCACAAAGCAAGAATAATTGGCACATTATGTTATATCCTGCTTTGTGGGCATATCGAACCTCGGTTAAGACTGCCACTAGTTTTTCTCCATATCAGCTTGTGCATGGAGTGGAGTTGATATTGCTGGTTGAATGAGAGATTCCTTCATTGAAGCTAGCTGTGGAACTCTTACCAGACACTTCACCTTTGGAGGAGCGTTTGGTTCACCTTGAGCAACTCGATGAGCAGCATCGGGATGCCTTGGTGGCTCTAGAGGTTAATAAGCATCGCGTTAAGGTCCAGTACGATAAATTTGTTCGTACAAGAGTGTTTAGTGAAGGATACTTGGTCCTTTTGTGGGATCAACCAAAAGAACCCTTGGGGGCAGGAAAATTTAATCCTATGTGGCGTGGTCCTTACGTGGTCAAGCGTGTGTTAGAGAAGGGTGCCTATGAGTTAGTCGATTACGAAGGAACAGCTTTGGCAGAGCCTAGAAATGGGCTCTATCTTAAAAAATACTATGCATGATATTTAGCCAATGCTGCTTGTTGTATATTATTGTACAGCTTTGTATAGTTAGGTCTTTTTCTTATCGTGATCGAGTTTGTGATTAGTTTCCATTTCTTTTGGCATATGTCAAGGGAATCTTCCACCTACATAGGATTCGCGGATGGTGCAAGCCGTCACACTCAACACTCAGCCTTTGCTGCTTGGGTGATTTATACTCCTATGGGTCACGTACTGTCTTCAGGAGGTGTATGTCTACGGCCATCTTCCAACAATGTTGCTGAATATAGCGTCGTTATTGAGCTTCTACGGGATGCCATTCTACATGGCATTCTATCTCTTGAGGTACGTCTTGATTCAGAGTTAGTAGTGTCACAGCTCAATGGTTTGTACCATGTTAGAGATCCGACATTATTGAGAAGGTTCTTACGTGTGAGATTGTTAGAACGGCAATTTGATAGTATAACATATATACACATTCCAAGAAATAATAATCAAGTTGCTGACTCATATGCTAACTACGTGTTAGATTGGCATTTGTTTCATTCATAGTAAATTAATCACAAACACAATTTTTACACATGTAAATAAATAAATCGATCACCATAAAACTTTCTTATATACATCAAAAATGTGGTAATACATAGTGTCATAATACAAAATTGGGGCTTTTTCATATAGTACACGGTCATACAAAATGTATACACTCCTAGGTGTCTAATCCTATGGAGGAGGAGGAGGGTTGTGATCATGGAATGTCACTACGGCTCTAGCTAGCCGTCAAAATAAACGCACCCATGCGCGTGGTACACCCACCACCTGTCGCTGCATGGCCTCAGGCAAGTCCTCGACTTGCGCCATGGGAACTCTATGAGTCAGTCTCACAAAGTTGGTATGAATGCTCTGGAGCGTTCGCTCCGCATCCACACCTGTGATATCATCTCCTCTTCCCCTCCATCTATGACGAGGGAAACCCTCTGGCCGCCGTGGTCCCACATCTCTACACAAATGGTAGATGTCACTATGTGCCCCCAGTCTGTGCATCGCATCTGCTCAATGCCATTGGGCTGGATCTTGAACCCCATGGAGAGGAACATCCACTCTAGGGATCAATCCTGGAACACACTCAAAGAAAAAAGTGCTCAAGATAGTGCTGAACCCGAAGTTCTGTACCCTGCCTTCCTTACACTCACTGAGCTAGTGTTTCATGTTGCTCAGTAGCATAGTGCTCCAGTCATAGATTGTGGGTCTCATGCACTTCACTGCATAGAACATCAGAGGCCGCGAGGCCTGGTGGAGTGATGCTAAGCCTGCTATCCTGCCTAGCGTCAGTAATATGGCCTTTAGGCCCAGCACCTGTATAGCATTGGTAGGGACTTGACTCCCCACCTTCTCAGTGTCTGGAAAATAGTACACGGCTATGTACTCATTGATAGTCAGGCCACCCCATGGCCCACCTCGGGAACGAAGGTTCACCACCTCCCCTCGTCTAGAAAGACCAGTGATAAAGTATATGTCATCCACCTCTATGGTGAGGGACATCCCATCAATACGGAAGGACTCTGAGTCTGGATCCCAATAGTCTACCAGCATCTGTAGCAGTCTTGGTTTGGCCCTCAAACCACCAAGACACCAAAACTTGTAGAGTCCACATGCACAAAGATCTTGTTGAGCCATTAAGTCAGCCCTTACTGCTTCCTCTACTTCACCATGCTCATGCTCTCTCCATTCTAGCACCATCCTGCAAAAGAAATTGAAAATTTTCCCATTAGTTTACTTGAAAACCATATGCGCGGCCTCATACGCGACTGTTTTGAAAACATCCATGTATGTACGCGGTTTTGAGGTCCTTTTTCACGTATATCCAGCCCTATACGCAGAAAAATCCTTGAATTCCGTGTGGGCCGCAGCGCACATTTTGGCATGGCCTAAAAAATTCATTTGACCATGAAAATCTATAAAAAATTATGTCAAAATGCAAGAGGAGAGCATGAGTAAATACCTGGAAGAAACGGTTGTGAATTCCGCCGACTGGATCTCCTGGAATTTGTAGTTGAAAGTCAGAGCTCAAATGGGTAAAAGTTTCAAATGATTTATATTTTTTACTATTTATAGAAAAAATTTCAAATATTTGAAAATTTTTACCCCCTTTCCTATAGTTTCGACATTTTCTAACGATTGGTGTTGTAGAATACCTTTTTCAGTGCCGTTTCAGCTGTTGGATTGACCCGTTCGTGCCGATCTCAGGTATCATGACTAAACTGGCATATAGGTTAGGTTTCACAACCGTTTTCATTTTGCATGACCTTGTGACCATATCACCATGACCTTAGGTACGAACCCACTCTATTATGTCACGGAACCTTCTTGCTGCTTTAGAAGTGGCATGATACAAGTGGTAGAGCTTCACCTTACATGGGTACCCTAGTTAGCGTCTTATTTGCATTTGGTGCCCATGCCGATGGTTTCTCCTTTAGGGTGTGGGAGTCCGTTGTATAGTACCGCCATGACATTTCACAAGAGCCTCATACTCCTCTTGATCTTATGCTGGCCTATCTCCCTTAGGACTCCCTCATGTCAAGTTGTGAATGCATTATCATGAGCTTTGCCTGCCTTATTGAGCTTTATGCCGGCTCCCTTGACATTGTGTTTCAGCGATATAGCCCGAGCTTGTCTCATGTCTAGCCATGCAGAGCCATTTTTTTATATCCTTCACAGCTTGTTTCCCTTTTTATCGGGAGGGGATTTTCCCCCGAGTGTCGATATCCTACACATGTATCCTTGCATTGAGCATAGGTATGTTCCACTGCTTGGAACTAGTTTTTTTCCATTATGACACTCGTCTCCTCCTAGTTTGTAACTATAAAGCTAGTTTATTCTTTTTTCAAGCTTTTCAAATAACTGAAAAAGTCCAAAAAAATAAAAAAACCAAAAAGCCGGACAAGGAAAGATGTTATCTTGGGCAGCTGTCGAGTTGTGTCGCCTTCGAATAGAGCACTGTATATCACATCCATTGGTTGGGTTATAGTTTGACTTTAGGAGCTGTACTCGTTTATCTGAGTTTAGCTCCATCGACTGGTTAAGCTTCCAGTCCCTATGGAGCCTCTGTTGATGCCTCTTGTGTCACAGAGATGTCCCAGTTTGTATATCGAGTCTATGTTGCCTTCATTCAGTCACCATACACCGTTATGCTCTTGTTCGAAGGAAGTTGAAACCTAAGTCGGCCATTCCTCAGTTATCTTGACTTTGCATGTCGGCCATTCCCGGTATAGTTACTAGTTCGTGCACTTTATGATCGAGTCCTTCCACATTATACAGCTTTGCTGAGTACCTCATGTTGGATGATGGGGGATGCCTCAATGCCCTCCTTCCAGCGGATTTCATCCCATCGAATTCAGATCATTTATTCTGGGATTGGAGTCTAGAGTCATTTTGAGTGCCTTGAGACTTGCAGTCATCAGTGGCAGGTTCTCTCGCTATCGATAGTTCTTGGGAATACATCAATGTCCCCTGATCGATGGATCCTTTCAAGTGTTCGACCTCAACACATCTATTCACACTTGTTAGTTTGCACTATAGTACCTTGATTCCCATTTTCATTATCGGTGGGTGATCTCGCGTCTATTAACGGTATACATTAATGACTGGTAATCAGACGATGGACTACTATGTTCGACCTCGACACCTCTATTCGCATAGTAGGACATGTACTAGTAGCGGTTTGTGTAGAAGACTTTCTAGATTGGTGGAATCTCTTATATGCTACCTCCTTGATCATTCTAGTGTTCATGAGATTTTAGCTCTTGTGACTTGATTCCAGTGTATGTCAAACATTTCCAGCCACTATGGAGATCTTGATCTATTATATATCCTCAGCCATTTTGGAGATCCTGGTCCTTTGTATATCTTCATCATGGAGATTCTGATCTATGTATATTGTACGTGGCGATGACCACATATGTGATATCATGTATCATGCCTATTCATGGCCATTGTACTCTTATGTATCTGGGACTGCTATATGTATTTGTAGTTATATGCAGAGTTGTATTATTGTACTATCTTGATTGGGTGGCTAGTCTTCCATTTGGGATCCTTCATCACTCCACTTCTGGGATGAACTTATAATGTATTTCGGCCATCGTATAACCCCTCTGATCTCCTACATTAGGGGGCATCTGTTATAGCGTATTTCACCACTCTAGGTGAATCACACTTTGTATGTCCTTCCCCTATCCCGCTATAGACTCCTTAGACCCTATGGACCACTTTTTGTCCTTTGATGTTTCCTTGATCATCCATAAAAACACATGAAAAATGCTATACGCGACTTTTAACCCTATAAGCGCGTACATACGCGGGTTTGACCACTAAAACCGTGTACATCAGGATGTGTGCATAATCCAAATCCTTTTGGAGTTTTCCTTGACATGGATCCGACTCATTTGACTCCTGGCCTTCCATATGCCTTGAGATCCCTTGGATTCGACCCTTCATTATCCCTTGTGAAGCTATATAAGGAACCCCTTGGTACATTAAAGGGCGGGAGAGAGAAGAGAGAATTGAGCATCGAAACTATAGCCCATTGTTGCCAGAAATTTATGCTTGGGTCTGCATCCCTTTGTCCCTTTGGAGCACTCTTTTGTTCTTCCCAAGATTTCCCTTTTCTAGTAAGCTTGCTATCGAAGTGATGGAGGATTGAGGTGGTGGAGGCCCAAGTGGGGGATTCAGTTTCTCCGGTTCGCAGATGTGCCGTCAGAGGTTGTCACTTGTAATCTCTGATTTATATGAATAGAAATATCTTTTCCTGTCCAGTAATGTGTATTTGAATGAATGTTGTTTCCATTGGAATATGTCAAATGCATTTAAATTATTGATTATATATGCTAGAATAGATCTAACACCATGATATATAGAATGCTTGTATTGTTTACTTGTTGTTGAGGAAGTAATATAGCAATTCAAGTTGAATATTGGAAATCTCAACGGGTATCTACTTCAACCATCCGGAATAAGGTACGAGGTCTGATCCTTTAGTGTTAGACATTTTATTTCTATTGCATATTGGGAAATATTGATTTCTGGAGTCAAGCTGTCTGTTGTGGTACCCCAAGCCATAGGAATTTCTCTCTGTAACACCTGGGTCTTCTTCTGGATCTCTCGTATCATCTACCACTGGGGGGGAAACCCCAGCTCAAGTTGCATCAGTAGTTAGGCAAGTCACATCCAGTACAAGATAGACCCCTACTATAGGACAGTCAGCAGTTGTAGTTCCTTCCATGAAAACCAAAGCGGTAACTCCCCTTTTTAGTACAGGGAAACCCTTAGGGGTACAACCCATCATTAATTAACCTTCTTAGGGATACACTCGCCTGGGAAATCTACCATCCATAATTAATGTGAACTTTCAAGCTACATCTACAGGAATGGTATATCTCGGTATGCCTTACCCCAGAAACATGTTTACACCATGTGGGCAACCCAATTAGTCATATATGCCTATGCCTGGAGGGATACCTAACAATACGGTTGGACGTTATGGTGTCCCACCTTTTGGAGGGCCACCTAGAGGAGGCCCACCTAGTGGAGGCCCACCTGGAGGAGGCCCACCTAGAGGAGGCCCACCTAGTGGAGGTCCACCCTATGGCGAACCACCACCTAGTGGACCACCCTATGGTAGACCACCACCTAGCGAACAACCCTCTAGCAGACCACCTCCTGGAGTACCACCACCTTCTGTTGGACCACCTTCTGGAGAACCACCTTCTAGGGGACCACCTTTTGGAGGCCCTCCTAGTGGAAGATCACCTGGTGGAGGTCCACCTAGCGAAGGACCGCCACCACCACCACCTTGAGGAAACCCTCCTCCCTGAGGCCTGCCTCCATCTAGCGGATCTTTGGGAGGATCGTCTACGAATCCAAATCCCCAATAGCTAGTGTATCAATCGACCTATGGTCCTACTGGTATACAAATGCCACATCAGTATTACCAGTATTTATAACATAATCGACAACTTCCTTTTTTAGCAACTTTGGACTTTCCTGATCTGTCCAATTTGATTAATGACCCCATCCAGCATAACCCTTCATGGCCTGCAATTCCAGTAAAGTTACCATCATATATCCCAAAATTTGATGGGAAGCAGGGAGAATATCCCAAAAACCATGTTATGACTTTCCATCTATGGTGTTCTTCCAACTCCTTGATGGATGATTCAATCCATTTGAAGCTCTTCCAATGAACTTTGACTGGTACGGCTGCAAAGTGGTACATTGAACTTTTGAAACATTCAGTTTTGAACTTTAATTCATTGGAAATAGATTTTCTCACTCATTTCTAGATGCCCATCCATTAGGAAACTGGTACGGATATTTTGACATCACTTCGTCGAAATACTTCCACCCATATATCTGATCATATTCATGAGTGGAGGAGATGACAAAGGCTTATTAAAGCTCCTATCCTAGACCAATTATTGGTTGATTGGTTCACAAAATCCTTGTTGCCTCCCATTTCCCATGACGTGGCTATGGGTGGTGTTGTTACTGAAGAGAAGGCTATCATTCGTGCTTAGTATCTAGACTTGGTTTATTCCCAGTCCAAAACCTCGTATGACCTAATCCCTCAAGATCCTCGTCCTAGCACAGACCCTACCAAGCCACCTACAAAAAATCATGTTAATGGGGTTGTCGGTTCAATCCAACCCTCGTCAGCAGCTAAGATTGCCAAGCAACATAGTACTACTACTACTACTCCTTCTACTCCTACAGTTTCCACCGAGGTGAACTTTATTCAAAGTACGTAGACACACGGTAATAAGAAGAAAGGAAAAGGTAAAGGTAAGAAACCTGGAAACCAATAGGAGAATCCCAAGGCTATGGCCCCAGATAATGACAATAAAGGCAAGAGGAAGGATAAGTATCCTTGCTTATTGTGTGGTGGTGACCACTTCATGAAAGAGTGCCCTCGTTGTGAAGAGATTAGTAAATTTTTTGAAAAGTAACCCTACATTAGCGATGCTTACCAACCCATTTCCATCTCAACAACAATTGATCGATCACATGTCTTCGCAAGGAACCTCTAATTATACGGAAGAAATCAGAATGATGTCCTCAGAAACTATTAGTTTGACTACTCGTAGTCAGTCATATGACAAATCTGTAGAGAAAAGGGATGAGAATCCTTCTCCCGAGAAAGCTCCTTCCACTAGTTCTTCTCTATCTTCGTCTAATGGCCCTCTTACAATCAAAAACCTAATCTCGACTTGATTTTGTGCCCACCCAAGAGTACCCTCCATAAGTTTTTTTTAACCCAAATGCTCGAGCCGCACAATTCTACAACGTTGTTGAAGATTTGGCTCAAGCACCTTGCACGATGTCTACCCTGGAGGTACTCCAAAGTTGTCCTGCACAACGGAAAAACTTGTTGACAGCATTAGGGGCCTTAGACCTCTCTTTTTTTTTTTGGGGGGGGGGGGGGGGGGGGGGGGGAGTTGGCAACTGGGTGGTTCTGGTACTCACGTGACATGGGTTCCATTCCCGTCGGCTGTCACTATAACCCCAGGTGCATCCACATAGCCCGCAAGCATGGGGCACGGATAAGTCTGGGTGAGATTTGAACTTGAGACCTCCTTTACATCATTCCTTCATTTACACGACACTTGCTAGTCAGTCTACACCCAGGTGGGCTTAGGGGCCTTAGACCTAGACAACACTAATTTATTTCATTTTAATGTGGAGAATTACAAGTCCATATTACCCCATCAGCTCGTGTTTCAAATTGCAATCAAATTAGTTGGGAGGAAGGTCCATAGGACCGATTTGGATGAAGGAGCTTCCACCTTAGTATTATCTGTGACTTGTTGGAGATCCACTAGTTCTGCCGAACTTACAAAGTCACCCTCAACCTTAAAATCTTTCGACGGATGAGGTTTCCAACCTCATGGTCTATTGCCAACCCTTTCGGTCGAGCTTGGGGGCAAGAATGTTTCCATTCAAGACTGGTTCTATGCTATGACGGTTGTCACCTTGATAGTTTTTCAAACTCTCCAATTCCCTCATTTAGGGAATATTGTGACCATCGATCAACTCAATTTTTGTTCACTATATGTTACTACCCCCACTACAAATAATATTCCCATGCTAGGTCAATTCCCTCTGCCTTATCGGTTGGGGTAGGCATGTTGAAGGATTCAACCCTCATGGGAGTGTTCCCCTCAACCCCTCCTAGTACAGAAATGGCAACTGTGAACATGATTTCCACGACCAGCCACAGTCCTAGAGGAAAAGAAGTTGTTGATTCATCCTCTCTAGGCCATTACGAAGCACTCTATGATGTTGTTCAATATGTTTTTGATGTCCATTTTGATGATCTTCATCTAGTGGCTTTGGATCCTTACCACCTACCCTATTGGCTAGAACCCTCTCTCCCCACTCTAGACTATCTCTCGCATAATTTTCCATTGGATGATTCCATTATGGAGATCATGACTGCGGATGAACCTATATGGGAAGATCATCACCATAGATCCTCTTTCCTTCCCAATGCCAGATCGATAGACTTTGATTTTGTGTCTCTCATTGGTACCGATATTGTCAGCAATCCTCAAACGCTTGTATTGTTGCAAGGCACTAATTCTGAGTGAAATCTTTGCAACATCACTCAAACAACCCCTATTGACATATCAATGAAGCCCGAAACTATTGAGCATGTCCACACAGGCCAAAACTATTCAACATAAGAAACTAAAAGTTATAGAGTTCTATTCAAAGAGTTCCAAGATGTTTTTTCCTGGACGTACAAAGAAATTCCTTGAATTGATCCATCCATCGTTGTACACGAGATTAAAACTTATCACACGGCAAGGCCAGTCCAACAAAAACTACATCAAGTCCATCCTAGGAAGGTTGCAACTATTAAAGCCAAAGTGGAGAAAATTCTGAAAGTGGGGTTTATTTATCCTGTACCACTGACAGAATGGGTGTCTAATATTGTCCTTGTAGCTAAGAAACAACGCACTATTAGGGTTTTTATCGATTTTTGAGATCTAAATAAGGCTTGTCCTATGGACAATTTTCGTACTCTGCACATCGATCAAATCATTGATAACTGTGCTGGAAGTGTCATCTTCTCTTTTATGGATGGATTTTTCAGCTACAATGAGATAGAAATTATACCCACCGATCAACATAAAATGACATTCATTTGTCCGTGGGGAACCTTTGCATATCAGAAGTTACCCTTTTGTTTAAAAAATGCTGGAGCTACATTCCAGCGTGCCATGTCCTATGCTTTTCATGATATTAAGCACATCATGGAGCCATATCTAAATGATCTCCCTGCTCATTCAAAGCAAAGGGAGGACCACCCAGGACACCTTAGGGACATTTTCCTTGGGTGTCATCATATAATATTCGGCTCGCCCACACAAATGTGTCTTTTTTGTTGAGACTAGATGTCTTCTTAGCTTTGTGGTTTGCAAGTATGGCATCCTGTTAGATCCTTTGAAAATTGTTTCTATTTTGACCTTACCTACCCCAACTAATATCACTGAACAAAAACGTTTGCAAGGGAAGGAAAACTGTCTTCGTCGTTTCGGATGCAACTTCGCAAAAAAAATGCATGTCTATATGCGTCTCTGTAAGAAGGACACTCTGTTCTTTTGGGATGACAAAGCCCAATGAGATTTTGATAATTTGAAACACGCTCTGACACATTCACCGGTGTTGCACCCCCCAAATTACTCAAAATACTTTGTGTTGTATGTTGCTACCTCCACTACTACTATTGGTATGGTTCTAGTGCAGAAAGATCTTAACGGCCAAGAAAACATGATTTATTACCTAAGTAAGAGTCTTCTCAACTTTGAAACTCATTACTCGCATGTGGAGAAGCTAGCTCTGGCTACGGTCATTGCTGTGCAAAAATATCATCACTACATCTTACTATGCACCACAATTGTTCTCACGGATCAAAACCCCATGTATTACATTTTGACTCATCAAGTACTAGGGGGAAAGTATTCCCATTGGATCGTCATCTTACAGGAATTCGATCTCGAGTTCGCTAAGGCTACTTCGAAGAAGTCCTTGGTTTTCGCAGAGTTAATGTGTGACCTTCTTTGTGCTCTGATGGAAGCTGAGCCCAATGATTCATTTATAGATGATTTTTTGTTCCTAATCAGCACAACTGACCCATGGTATGGATATTTGATCATTTATCTCCAGACCCAGATATTTCATCCTGACATGTCCCATGACGATCGTCGTCGCATCCGTCACCACGTGAAGTATTATCTCATTTTAAATGATACGTTATATCACCGTGGTATTGACTCCATTCTTTGACAATGTCTTACACACGAAGAATTTGAACAAGTTTTGAATGATTGCCACTCTAGAGGATGTGGCAGTCATCTTTCTGGGATGGCAACAACTCAGAAAATCCTTCGCGCTAGGTATTTTTGGCCCTCAATCTTCAAATATTGTCATGAGGTGGTTAAGAAATTCCCACCATGTCAACACTTTTATCCTAAAAGTGCACCCACCCTACTCCTTTACACCCCATCATTGTTGTTGGCCCTTTCTCCAAATGGGGTATTTATTTCATGCATTGTAATCCTACCTCAGCCGGGGGGCATGGTTACATCATCATAGCCACTGATTACTTTACAAAATGGGCTGACACAATGCCTACATATGCAGAGGATGGAAAGACTATTGCCCTCTCTTTTTTTAATCATGTGATAGCTAGGTTTGGAGTTCTGCAAGACATAGTCACTGGCCACGGATCTCATTTCCGCAATCAGATGATGGCTGAGTTGAGTACTAAGTTGGGTTTTCACCATGAAAACTCAACTCCGTATTATCTGCATGCTAATGGTCAAGTTGATGCCATTAACAAACTTTTGAAAACTATGTTGCGTAGGATGGTTGGAGATCACAAATCCAACTGGCATTTGACTTTGTTTTCCACACTGTGGGCTTATAGGACTTTAGTTAAAACAAAAACTAATTTCACACCTTTTCAATTAGTTTATGGACTAGAAGTTGTCCTGCCTATCAAATGTCAAATCTCGTCGCTCAAAATTATTGTAGAAATTCTCCTAAACACTTCCGTCGAAGAAGAACGATTTTTGTACTTGACAAACCTTGATGAAAATAGACTCAGATGTTGCCTTGGCTAACGAGGCACACAAAAAAAGCGTTAAGGCTCAGTAAGATAAGTCTGTTCAACCTTGTGTCTTTAACAAAGGTGGCATGGTTCTGACTTATGATCAGAGACATGACAAGCTAGGGAAGGGGAAGTTTGAATCCATGTGGTACGGTCCTTTGATCGTCAGTAAATTTTTAGAGAAAGGGGCCTACGAGCGTGTAGACTATGATGGGATACGTTTCAGGAAACCTCGTGATGGGTTGTACCTAAAAAGGTACTATGCTTGAAGTCATTTGTGTGTGGTACCTTGTATATGTGTATATTGCTTGACGTTTTGGTGTTTTTGGCATTTCAATATGGTTTTGAGTTTTGTTGTCAGTACTGTTTATACCATTTTTATTATTGTTGGCTATCTGGGCAGACCCGGGTTTACTAATATACATGTACCAACAACACCCCTAACTCACTGGCCCTTTCAGCAGCAGACTGCAAAATGACCTGAAGTCTCACCCGAAGTGATCTTAGATGGGTTGGCTAAAGACTCAAGTGTCCTTAACCAGGTTCTGTAGCATCCTGGGGTCTCACGGTTTCTCTTAGCCAGCAAGATCTCTCTGCGACGCGCGGTTCTCTTTTACTCGCGGGCTCTGACAAGGGAAGGTCTCCTATCGCATTGCAGCGACTCGGGCGATGCGCAACTCTCCCTTTCGCTTAACCCACGCTCTGTGATATCCCACACCGCAGCTCCTCTGACGGTGCGATATCACCTACTGTCAACGCGATATCTTCTATAGTACGGCCCACTGCGACCCTCGCGCCCCAAAGGCTATCTCACTGGGTGAAATGACTTGGATAACTTTCAACAAGATAGTAAACACTCTGACTTGAACTTCCACAGTTCAACACACTCTACCTCAACTATACTTAACTGGCCGAATAAGTATACTGGAAACACTTTAACAGAATGACTTATTACTGTGGGAAACAAGCACTGATAAACTCATATGCAGACGCTTGATACATGTAAATCCACCTTTAACCTTCAATAATGCTGTAACTGAATGAGGACATACAGACATTTACCAACTGAGATACAACATTCATGTAACAGATAACAGATATCAACTAAGTAAAGCACAATCACATGAAATAATCGCATAACACACTGGTTTTACGTGGTTCACTTCCAGGGTAGAAGCTACGTCCACAGAACTATGTTTATTATATCTTGAGAGAGTACACAGTTCTGCTGTAACCTATTGTGCAGCTAGAGATCTTCTGGGTAACTCCGTACTCACTGCCGGGAGCCCTTCTCTCCTAGATATCTTCTCTTTATCTATATTGCCTTCTTACAATATTCTCTCTCTCTCTCTCTCTCTCTCTTTGTCAATCCATGCGGATTGTTACATACATACTCCTGGAATCAACTACTGGTTACAGTAAGGTAACTATGGACTGAATAGCAGAACCAGAGCTTGACTCTATTACAATACAAAATAACTATGAGCTAACAGACTACTGGACTCTCAGACGGGCTAACTGTCTGAATAGCTACAGTTTATCCAACTAGATCAATAGCTAATGAGCTAATTGACTAACTAGCTAACCTTTTCCAATACAAAATACATCCCTTTATAGGCGGCCCGAAGGTCTCTCCTTTACAACACTGTGGGCCTGTCCCAACAGTAACCCAAAAACCCTAACTGTGACAGTCGGTCTATCTGTACTCGAACTACTGCTTTTCTTCACACCACAGCTCTCTGTAGTCTTCCACGCTTCCCGGCGCTGATCGTGGGTACTGGGCACTGCTTCCTTTTCTGTCCTTCATCTTCAATACCTTGGCCTCGTTGCCCCTTTTCCTTTATGAGGGTAGCTGAGCCCTCCTATCTTCGCCGCTGCCTTGAATGCAGTGGGTGAGCTCTCTCTTCTCGGCCGCTCAGGTACTGTCGTCTTCTTTGACTTCTCTACCCCGATAGTCACAATTTCCAGCTCTAATATGCAGCTAGAAACATGCTACGGCATCGTATCTTTACCTTATCTCTTATATCTTCGCCAAAACTATCTATCCACCAAAATGGCAGCTTCTCCTGTAGCTGCGGGACCCTACTCCAACAATTATGCAGATCGGATGGATTTGTATGGTTTTTCTGATGGTACTTGCTGGCATACCTTGAACCTTGCTTTAGTTGCTTGGGTTTTCTAATCCCTGGAACATGACTTAGTCAGTTCAGGAGCAGTTTGTATTGGTCTAGCTACCAGCAATATCGTTGAGTATCAAGCAATGATAGGTTTGTTGACCGAGGCTACATCTCGATACATTCATCATTTGGTAGTATTCATGGACTCACATCTAGTGGTTTTTCATTTAAACCATGTTTATACCATCAGAAATCCTACACTCCTTTCTATTTTTCGAAAAGTGCATATGTTAGAAAGGTCATTTGAATCAATCAGTTATATGAACATTCCTAGGTCTTATAACACGGTTTCCGACTCATTGGCAAACTACATTTTAGACTGGTGTATTTCCCATGCATAACTTTTGATAAAATAAAACNAAAGTGTTTTACAAAATATAATCGTGAGACCCCGACTGAAGCACTCTGGCTTTCAGATATACAAAAATGACAAAAATCCTGAAGCTAGATAGCTTTCAATGTATACATCAGGTATAATGTCTAGTGGTGCTCATGATAGGACATGATAGCCCTTGTTACCCTCCATATCAGGAGACTGAATCGACCTGACACTCCAGTTGTGTGTCTCTGGTACCTCCTAGGGAGGTTGTCAATAGAAGCATCTGGAATGTCTAGAGTTAATCGATTGAGGTTATCCTCCAACTCGGTTAACTCATCGTCCCCTCTATGAATGAAGCAGGCCCCAGCTCCTATATCAATCGGGGAAGATCCCCCAAGTCGTGCATCTCTGACATTTACATGAAAACATTAGGTCTCATCATCATTCATAAAAATTATAAAACCCAAAAATACAAAAAATAATCAAAGTATTGAGTAGTCTTCTTACCAATATCGCCCCATTGGGAACCCGCCGGTAAAGGTAGATCGGGGTCCCCAATGAGGTCAGTACCAGCATATGCGTAGTCCTCCACCATGAAAATTTGGTCATCCAACCAACAGAAGAATGCTCTCCCATATTTGACCTTGGCCCCACCACCACCGGTGCGAGCCATAATCTGTACCCTGTACAGCATGCGAGGGTCTCGTGCTCTTAGCTCAATAAAAGTCACCTAAGGTCTCATAAGGGGCACCCTCTCGAAGAATAAGGTTGTCAATATGGTCCCATAGCCAAACTATTTTAACTCCCACTGCCGACACTTAGTCAGTTGATGCTTGAACACACTCAGTAGAGCCTCGGCCCAGTTATAGACCGTGGGCACCATAGCCTCAAAGGCATAAACAATATGGGCTTGGGAAGCCTGGTGAGACCCTTGGCTCCATGCAACCCGCTACATCATAAAAAGCACCGTCCGAAGAGGCAAATCCATCACCTCCTTGATGGGAATCCTTTTCCCATACATTTGAGTGCCTGGAAAACAACGGTGATCTATCAGTTCTTGTGTCATGACGTCTCCTCCCTGAGGACCCGTCAGTGAGACATGGTCACCTCGCCTGGATAGTTCGATAAGGAAGTAGATTTCCTCTACCTCCACTGTAAGAATGTGAGCACCCACCTCAAAGTATTGCTACTCAGGATTCCACATCCTTAATATGTACTCCAGCAGTCTCACATGAGACTTCATGCTGGAGACATGGAAAAACTTTAGGATCCCACAGCCACGTAAGCAGCTATAGAAGTGGCATCTGCCCTAGCTCTAGCATCATCATCCTCATGTTGTCTTTCTTTCCACACCACCATTTTGACTTAGATGACCTATCAAAACCCAAAATTAGAGTATTAGAACACATAACCAACATTTAAAAATACTTCAAAAGCACTAGTTTGGCCAGACCATTCATCTCTTGGGCGCACTTTACGGCACCACTTATGTCTCCTTGAGACAAAGCAGTGCCACTGCCTGTTCAGGCATAAAAAATCATGGTTTTCCATAAGCACCGCCTTTCTTGCAAATGGGAAGAGCAATACCCGGTACTGGGGATATGATTTATTCCCTTGGGTAAAAAACCCAAAAACTCCATAAAATGTGCTTGGAAAGGAAAAATTCAACCATAAGAATGTTAATGATGGTTGTAGCTCTTACCTGGAACAGATGGATCGAAAATTGGACAGGTAATGGCTCCGGAATCTTTGCCAGAAATCTGCACACAATTGCTCCAAATAGCTCACCAAACCTGGTAAATAGTAAAATGAAATGTTTTTACTATTCCTTCAGCTTTTATATGAGATATTTTAGAGTTTTATGGCATTATTTTAATATTTTTAATTATCCCTTTTCTATACTCATGAAAAGTCAAATTTAATATTTTTGGGCAACTAATAGTTTTTTAAAAGGTTTTTGTAGGGATGAAAGTAAAAAGTTTTGATTATCACTGAGTTTGTTTTTTACTTTTTCATACTTCCATAAAATGGAAAAATTCGTCAAGCGCTAATTTCGACATTTTGGTCGTGCTCTTTAAACCTATTACCAAAGTTCTAAGTCAAATTTTGCTTCTTTTCAGACTTGTTAAACCCATTCATCATGAAAATAAACTCTAATGGAGTCTTCTTTAAACTCTTTTTGGACTCCTTAAATGTGAAAATATTGTCGCGTGAACTTGTCTTCTTCACGCTCGTAAAAGTAATTGAAGAGTCGTCATTCCGACAATAGTTTACCCGTTTTTCGGTTCGGATTGACTAGTTACAAAAAAGGAGCGCTACAGCCAATCATGATTGGAAGAGTTCTCTTGGGCATGATTTTATACTTTTTCAAGCCCTAGAGACTAAATTGTACGAAAAAAGGACCCTTTGGAGTCTTCTTCCATTTTTGGTTCAGACTCTCTAAACAAGAACGATACCGAGTTAATTTTTAGTGGACTCATTAAAATAAACACTGAGAGACCCTCTTTGGGGAATGAACCCCTCCTTTCTCAGGTTCGTGAAATATATGAGAATGAAATTATCTCAGGATAAGCTACAACGAGTGTTTGTTACCCTCTTTGGACTCATAAAAATGAAAAAGAGGCACTCACGAATCATGATGGGGAAACTAAGGGAAGGGAACTATTTCATTTTGCAAATAAATGGTAGTTAGTAGTCACCTTTGAACATGGCACTTGTCTGCATTTCATTTAGTCAATTAGGTATTCAGCTTGCTTCCAAGTCAATCCACTTTCATGATTCATGTCACTCCTTTGAGTCTTTCAAAGAATGCATTGTTTATCGTCGCATTATGTCTTCGTATCCACCTGGTCTAGTCAATTCTTCCAAGTCTTCGATCATGTCGCCTGATGTTTAAATGGAATTCAAATTGAGAGTTTACCTCTGTAGTCAAAACAACCTTTGTGTCAGTACCTTTTGATTTAGTCCTATGGTTACACCATACTCAAAATTCCAGAACTTTGTTCCGAGTTTTTTGTCGTCGATGTGGGATTCATCGTGGCCCTCCTTCAACGATACTATCCCTGTCGACTTCAACTCATCATCCTGGAATTAGTCTTAGAAAGGGGTTAGTACCTTGAGATCTGTATGCATTAATGACAGATTCTCTCACTCTTGACATAGGTTCACATCATTGACCTTTGATCGAAAGATTCAACTGAGTGTTTGACATCAAATCATTTATTCACACTTAGGAGATTGTACTAGAGTACCTTGGGAATCATTAACATCAACAGTGATCTCCCTCATACTTGTTAACAGTTCTCATCATTCATTGACCGATAATTAAGTGGTTTCTACCATGTTTGACATCAAAACATTGTAATCACATGGATAGAACCGTACTTTGTGGAAGATGAGATGAAAACCCTGGGTATCTGTAAAGTGCTCATTGATTTCCCTAGGTTGTGATGGAGTATTTTGTGTAAGTCCTAGCATGGATCCACATTTGTATGGTCATGGTTGTGCTCAAATTTGTGTCCATTTGACATAGATCTACATTGTATGTTTGGTAGCTATGTCCAAGTTTAATTCTTCTTCACATGGATCTACGATGTATTCTAGTAGCCATGTCTATTCATTTCCCTCATGGATCTGCCTTGTATTGGTCTGCATCCATGATGAGGAATTATTTGGATATGAGTCGAAAGTATTGATGTATTGTAGAATCTAGGTTGATGATAATCTCTAATCAAGCGATTTCTTTCCTCGAAGTGATAACTTGCTCTTTCAAATCTCTTTCCTATCGTATCCCTCTAGCCTCATACTTTGGGAGGAATTCTGTTACACATAAATCTCATCACCATCATGTATTAAGGCCTAAAACATCAAAAGTTTCTCTCAATTCCCAAACTGTGAAGTTGAACATTGGTCTAGACTCTTATTTTCCATATTTGAGTCCACCACTGCCTTCTCCTTCAATGCAAAAAGTGTTACCCTCTTCAGTAATGCCTATTGTCTCTTGACAATGAGCGGTGCTACCACCTACACCCCTTGATCAAAGAGCAGTTCCACCTTGGTAACACTCTGTCTACATAGAGGAAAAGTGGTGCTCAAGTCAAAAAGAGAAAAAGAGAAGATTCAAAAGCTTCTCGAAGGAATACTTCGTGGCACCCTCATCCCTACTCCTGTGGACCACTTGGACTCATTATCCCCCCTAGTAGGATCTCCCTTCCACCTCATCCACTATTTTATCAACCATACCTATCCTCCCAATTCCTATAAAACCTAGCTCATCCCCCATGGTTGAGAGAGAGAAAAGTTATGATGTTGCACTGAGGTTCTAGCCAAATCTAGGGTGAGCATAGAAGGAGAAATTTGGAGCTTTTGAGGAAAAGGCATGGCATGTGAAGGAGTATCACAACACTAAGGCAATAGTTTTAATCTCTCTTCTTCATTTTTAATTCAAAGTTGGTACCTTTCCCGTTAAATGTATTATGTTGCAATCATTCATTTTACTATTGGATTCCTTAGTCACTAATATAGAACTATAGACTATATTATGGTACCTTTGATCTTTATTGTTTGTTTGATGTGTTTTTTGTAGGAACATCCGTGGAGATTCATCACCATAGGAGACAACTACATCACACTACAGAATATCCAAAGGATTCATTCTAGATATCTACAAGATCTAGGGGAAGTCTTCCATCCTTGTTATCACTCATTTGTTCTATATTTGAACCATTCAGACCTAGAGAAACAGCTCTTGTCAACAAGAGGTGTGATTTTCTAGCAACACTTGGTCATGGATGTAAGTATCTTTGTCCCTAGTTCAAACACTCTTAAATTTGATGATGTTGTTGGTTTTATTCTTAGCAAGGAAATGTGAAGAAAAAACACAGGTGAGAATCAGGTAATGTGTTGACCGTGGAGAGCAAGGGAAGACAAAAGGAGAGAGGAAGGAGCCCAGGTAATTGCAGCAAGTCTAGAAAGGGAAGATCCAAGTCCATATTTGGAATGGCAGAGTTTTGGAACTATGGTAAGAAAGTATATCTGAAGAAAGACTACAAAGCTCCAAAGAAGAAAGGAGATGAGAAACATGAGACTACTTAGGAAGCTAATGTAGTGGGTGATGTGTTACAATATGTTTTATTTATTGCATTAGATAATACTAGTGATTACTGGGTAGTATATTCAGGGGCTTCATGTCATGATACACCCCATAGGAAATTCTTTCATGATTATGTTCTAGGTGATTCTGGACATGTTTTATTGGGGGATGATGAACCATGTAAAATTGTTGGAATGGGTAAGGTACATATTAAGTTAAATAATGGAAATGAATGGCTGCTAAAATATGTAAGGCATATTCCTACTATGAAAATAAATATGATCTCAACAAGGCAGTTGGGAGATAACGATAGTTTGTCTACATTTGGAAAAATGTGTTCGAAGATCACTAAAGGAGCAAGGATAATAGAAAAATGAGATAGGATAGGTACATTGCATTTATGTCCTTGTAATACTGATTATTATGTCCCTATAGTTTCCACAGATGCAGCATTGTGGCATCATAGGTTTAGCCACAGAGTGAGAAGGGGATGCAGATTCTCCACTCAAGGAAACTACTTCCACATATGGAGGATGTAAGTTTGGAATTATATGAGAACTATGTTTATGGAAAACATAAGAGAGTTAGATTTCTTAGGGTTGAGAAACAAAATAAGAGTGAAAAGTTATAGATTATGCATACAGATGTACGGGGACCGGACAATATCTTGGTGACTCTCATCATTATGTTACTTTTATTGATGATGCAACTAGAAAAAACTTGGGTTTATTGCATTACACGGAAATTTGATGTGTTTGCTACTTTTAATAAGTAGAAAGATTTGGTTGAAAATGAGACATGAAAAAAGTTAAAATGTCTCAAATATGATAATGGAGGTGAATACTGCAGCAAGGAGTTTGATAGTTATTGTTCATACAATGGGATTCAAAGAGAGAAGACAACCCTTATAACACCACAAGAAAATGGTGTGTAAGAAAGGATGAACAAAACGATCATGGAGAGTGCAAGGTGTATGTGATTGCATGTAGGGTTGCCCTTACAGTTTTTTGTTATTCTATAGATACTGCCATTTATTTAATAAATAGAGGGACTTCAAACGCTTTGGATGGTGGGATTCCATAGGAGGCATGGATAGACAAAAAGGTAAACTACTCATTTATGAGAAATTTTGGTTGTGAAGCATTTGTCCATATTGATAAAGAAAATAAAACAAAGCTTGAGGCTAAATACAAGAATTGAACCTTTATTGGATACGGGGTTGATGATTTTGGTTATCACTTATGGGATTATGAAAATCACAAAATCATTAGGAGTAGAGATGTAGTATTCAATGAAAATGTTATGTACAAAGATCAGTTGCAGGGAAAGAAAGGGGAAAATGAAAACACAGAGTACATAGTGCTTGATGAAATCAAAGAGAATGAAATTCCAAAGGCACCAGAAAATCCAGAATAGCAACAGGTACCTCAAGATCATGCAAATGTAAGAATATCTACCAGGCTAAGTAGACCCCCTGAACAATTCTCTCCTTCACTATATTATTTATTGATGACTGATTATGGTAACCAGAATGTTATGAAGAGGCAATGCAGGTAAAATTATAAATAAGTGGGAGAAAGGAATGGATGAGGAGATGGACTCATTGGTAAGAAACCATACATGGGATTTGCTTGAGTTGCATGCAAGAAAACAGACATTGCAGAATAAATGGGTTTACAGGTTGAAGGAAGAAGATGGAGGTAAGAAGCAGTACAAGGCTAGACTTGTTGTAAAGGGGTTTGCACAAAATAAAGGTATAGAATTTGATGAAATATTTTCTCCTGTTGTTAAAATGAATTCAATTAGGACTATTGTAAGTTTAGTGGTGGTAGAATATTTGCATTTTGAACAATTAGATGTAAAAACAACCTTTCTCCATGGGGATTTGGAGGAAGAGATTTATATGCAGTAGTCATAGGAGTATGAGGTCAAAGGGAAGGAGAATTTGGTTTGCATGTTGAAGAATGCCTTGTATGGTCTGAAGCAAGGTCCAAGGCAATGGTATTTAAAATTTGACAATTTTATGATAGAACAGGGTTATAGTAGATGCCATTTTTTACCATTGTGTTTATTTCAAGAGGCTAGATAATGGAAGATATATTATCTTGTTATTATATGTGGATGGAATGCTTGTTGTAGGGTCTAACATGCAGGGTATAAATGTGATCAAACAGAAACTAGATAAATAATTTGCAATGAAGGATTTGGGAGCTGCAAAACAAATCCTTGGTATGAGAATAATAAGAGACAGGAAAAATCCCAAATTGACATTGTCTCAAGGTGAGTACATAGAAAAGGTGTTGGAGAGGTTTAGAATGCAGAATGCAAAACCAATTAGTACACCTTTGTCCAAGTAGTTTAAACTAAGTAATGATATGTGTCCCAAGACACAGGATGAGATATAATACATGTCCAAGGTTCCCTATTAATCAGCAGTTTGCAACTTGATGTATGCCATTGTGTGCACAAGAACAACTATTGCACATGAAGTGGGAGTTGTGAGTAAGTATATGAACAATCTAGGTAAAGAGCATTGGATGGCAGTACAATGGATTCTCTGGTATTTGAGAGGTACCACTTCTCATGCATTATGTTTTGGAGCTCCAGACATTCTTCTACGGGGATATGTTGATGCAAATATGGCTAGTGATAAACACAACATGAGGAGCACCATACGGTATGTATTTACTATAGGTAGAACAACAATAAGTTGGATTTTGAAAGTGCAAAAGGTTGTTTGATCTAGATGGATATCGGTGGCCACCCACCTGTTAGTGTAAGAAATTGTTCTCAGACTACAAAAGAACAAGCCAACACAATCTCAATAAACACAATTAAGTAAAATAGGTCTTTCTAGGGTTTTGGTTGTACAATTTGTAGACAAGAGGGAAGAAACTTCATGAAACTAAAGCAAACACTAAATTATGAACATTTGAAGGACTAAGATGCATAACATATAAACTATAAACCAAACACAATAATCACAGCACTGAATTCCACCCACAGTCAATAAGCATTTCATGCATAATAACCTTAAACAAGAAATGAGTATATCAACTGAGTGATTAACACAAATCGGAAATGAAAACAGTCAATAGTATAAATAGGGCTTATAGTTGCATATATTTCATAATTAAGTCATCAAAAACACATAAGACTTTTTACACTTAGCTCATAAACCATAGCTTGATAGCCTCCCCTTGCAACAAAAATCGAACCATTGGTCCTTTCCCAAACTTACATTTATCTTGTTTTTTCAAAAACAGTTATATAACTGAACCAACTACCTTCAGGTCATCTATCAAATTGTTCAATAAAACCATCATTATACAAAAATGAAATAACTTTTAAAAACTAAATAATAACTGCTTTTTTTAAAGTACTTTTACAAGACTTTTGATGCCTCTACTAAAAGAGCAATTCCTTCTAAATCCTAGGTCTTTCTTCTGGATTTCTGGTGATCTGCTTCCAAATCTTCAACTCTTTTTGTCAGCTCTTCATTCTACTATGTCAGCTCTTGAATAGTTTGTTTTAGTTCTGTAAACAAGCTCTCTGTCTGTTTATTTCTTTTTAAAGCCTCTTTAGAAACTAAAATCAATTCCTGATAGTGACTATTTACTTCTTCCAAATATTCTCTCAGTCTTTTATTTGTAGTCAATAATCCTTCATTGGTTTCATGCAAGTACTCAATTTGATGTTTGTATTGCTTGATACTCCTCTGCAAATTTTCATTTTCAGAATCAATGCATTTTCCTTCTAATACTGGCTGCATTCCTTCAGGCATCGAAGGGATTTTCAGCTTCCTAAAAATTTCTTCATCTTCTTTCATATGCTCTATCAAAGTCACAGGGATTTCTGAATACTCTTCAGCTTTAATACTGCACTGAGTTGATTTCTCAGCCACCTCTCCTTTCTCTATACAAGATCTATTTAAATCATTTTGATGTTGTTCTCGAATCATCTTCTTTCGAACCTCCATGAATATTTCTGAGATCTTGGTTTCAGTGAAAACTGGTTTATTTTCTGAAACTATTTGTTCTTTACCCTTCATAACCTTTTTATTTTTATCTTCATTGTCTTCTAACTTCTCCTGAGATGAAGAATATTCAATTACTGTAGTCTTCTTTTCAGCTAGTTTAGGGTTTAACATCTTCTTCATATTTAATCTGAGTTTGTTCTTTGGCCTTGTCTTGGGCCTCCAAGCTATTCCAACTTCTCCTAACATTTTCAAAACTTTCCCTTTATGTGTAATAGAAGCTAGTTCAACAGCTTTCATTTTCTTCCTTCGTGACATTGTCTCTTCTTCAGAATGTGTATGTATATCTTGTTTGGTATGAACCTTAGCTTCATCAAATAATGACCTTTCCTCTTCTTCAGAAAGTATTGTAATAGGAACTTATTTCTTCTCTTTCACATCTTCATTTACAATTTGGTTCAGTTCTTCGGGGAAAGCATCTTCTACAGGCTCCATTTCCTTCACTTCTAATTTTGAAACTTTGTTTTCCTCAATATTGATTTTCTGTTCAATTTCAATATTTTCCTCTTCTTGGTTCATAGATTTTTCGGTTTCACTACCTTCTTCATTCTTGATTGTGACTTTCTTTTTAAGCTTCTTGATCAAATTCTGACCTTTATCTAACTGTCTCTTCTAAGACTGCTCTTCCTTCTCTGTTTGAAAACCAGACCAAAATAGGAAATATTCCCATGTTTTCTCCCTTTTTTGAAGTACAGTACTTATAACTAGTTTTATAAGCCCATGATAAAACACAGATTGTTTGGTGTGATCCTAATGTTCCTTCACCCTACTAGACATCTTCTGTAAACTTTTCAAGAAGAATAATGGGAGATTCATTTTGGCTTCATGGCTGAGATGTTGCAAAAACCTAAAATGATACTTAAAAACAAAAGCAAATCTCCCTTCACAAGTGATATAACTTTGTAGGATTTTGATAGGCTCTATCAATTCTGGTTTAAATTTCTGAATAGGTACTCCCTTTCACCAATATGCTACTACATCTGGAAGTAAATATTTATGTGCATCAAAAGTGAATGGAACTTTTTTAAACCAGTATTCACCCTCATCTAAGATACCTGTAGGTTCTGTTAACAATTCCCTGGTCACCTTAAACTTCAAAGTATCAAAAGTCACCATATCCTTATCCAAACACTGAGCAAATTTATAAGAGACTTCTGAATGATATCCCTCAATTGTTTCAAAATAACCTAACCATCCTGCCTCTAAAAATAGTTTTGCACAATCTGGAAAAGTTTGAACCCAGCTCATGTCTGAAGGTTCAGCCCTATTGGTTTTACCACTTCTTTTCATTTTGAACGACTATCAAATTACTTCTTTCAGTAAAACAAACTTGAAATCTATTCAAGTCTTGACAATTTGACAGGCAATGCTATATTGGAAACCAAAACCCTAAACTGAACTCTCTCTCTTGAACTGCTAAATGCCTTAATTCCATTGACAGAGAATTCAATATTAAGTATGAATTAGGTTTACATACTAATAATATTCATTCAATTCCATCATTAATCCTTTGCTTAGTAAAAACCCAAATACATGGACTTTTCTATCAATTTGCAGCCTACATGTCAAAGTGATGAATCTAGGTGCTAGAATCATATTTTCTTGACTGTCAGGTGTCCAATTTCATTCCTCAATCTTCTCTGAACACTACGATCACTGCAAATGATTGCCCTTCAAAAGCCCTAATTTTCCGACCTGTTTCAATATTGAATTACACACTGCTAACACTTCACCACGAACTCACATGGTCTATGTACACTTCAGGGGATACGAAATTCAAGGCGATTTTGTCTCATCCTGTTTAATCATCATTATTTCATCACTGTGCAACAGACCATCGCAACTCGTCCTCATGATGATTTGCTTGAAGTATTCACACCTATCACAATGATCATTCTAGAGGAAATACGTATCAAATCCATCAACTAAGTATGAATGACCTCTCATGTGTAAGAATTTTAAAAAAATTGAACCAAAAATGATGATTTTCGAACTGCACGATTTTCTTGTAGCGCATCTATGGAATTTTTTCAGGCTTGTGCTACAAGAAAGTTTACTTTAATGATTTTCAAAAATATAACAACTAGCAATGATTTAACTTTGGTAAAATGATCTAGATCAAAACTTTATGATATTTTTAGGACCTTTTTAATTCATATAAACATTCTATAAGCCCCCTAACTGTGAATTTTGATAAATAAAATCAAAATTGAAAAATAAAACTAAGAAATCATATAAACATGAAAATTAAAGAAAAAAGATTCAAACTACCCTAAGAAACAAAAGTTTCTAGGAGTAATGAACAAAACCAAGTTTCAAAACATAAACAAATGTATTAAAACTGAAAAACAAAAATAGGCTCTAACATCTGGCTTCTGCTGTGGGATGAATTCCTCCCTGTGAGGCTTCAAGAGCCTGTAGACTAGTCCCTTCTGTGCTGCTGCTTCCTGCTAGTCTGCAAAATTTCCATTGGGTCATGGAGTCTTTATTTTGTTATTCACACCGGTATATACAATGAAAGTCTAGTATCCATCTCAAAAACTGTAAAATACTTGAGGAAATGTCCATTAACTGGATTAGATAATTCCTCACCATCCAGAGTCTGTAACACAAAAGTATTATTCTCCAAAACTTTTGATACTACGAAAGGGCCAAACCATAGATTATCAAACTTGCCATGGTTTCCTTTCTACTCTTTTCTAGCATCCCATCTCAAAACCATATCTCCCACTGAAAAATTATTCTCTTTGATCTTTGTATCAAACCTTTCTTTGATCTTTGATCTATACAGCTGAGCCTCTTCTTCTACTATTTCCCGTTTCTGCTGTAACTCTATCAATGCATAAATTCTTCTTTGCATATCACTAGGTTCTTCCTGACAATATTGAAAAACTTGCATCACTGGAATACCCAGTTGGACAGGAAATACTGCATCGGTACCATATACTAATTAGAAAGGAGAAGTTCCAATTACCTTTTTAATTGTTATTCTGTCTCCCCACAATGCATATTTTAACATTGAATCCCATGATCATTTATTTTGCTTCAATAACTTCCTGATACTCTGAATAATATTCTTATTAGATGACTTAGCTAATCCATTTCCCTGAGGATAATAAGGTGTTGAGTGTTTTAGAATAATCCCATTCTTTGCACAGAATGCCACCATAGCTTTAGATTTAAAAGCTTGAGCATTATCAGTCAATAATTTCCTAGGACATCTAAACCTGCTAAGAATATTTTCCTGAATAAACTTTATGATCACCTTATCTGTTGCATTTCTCGTGGGAATGGTTCTACCCATTTGGTAAAGAAATCTGTAGCAGTCAAAATCCATTTATGCTGCCTTGAAGAGGAAGGATTTATCTCTCCTATGAAGTCCAAACCCCACTTCTGAAATGGGGCATTTACTGCAATTGGCTTTAATGGTAATGACAGCAAATTTTGCTTACCAGCAAACTTCTAACAAGGGATACATGCTCTTACCTACTAATATACATCCGAGAATAAGGAAGGCCAATAGTATCCATCTCTTAGAATTTTATAAGTTGTTTCCTTCCAATACTTATGTCCCCCACAAGCACCTTCATGTGATTCAAATATTACTTCTTCAATTTATGGCTTATCCAAACATCTAAGTAAAATACCTCCTGGATATTTCCAAAATAGTTGTTGTTCTATCAAACAATATTTAGTAGCTTTCAACTTTAATGACCTAGCAGCTTTCTTGTCTAGATGTTCTGGACATTGTAAATACAAAAGAAAATGTACAATATTTGCATACCATGTGGATTCTGCATAGTGGTCCATAATATTTTCTTTCTCCTGCTCTGTTTGAAATTCTTCCTCTGCTGGTTGTTCTGCCATGAGATGTAGACCTAAAGCTTGACAATTTAAATCAGCTAACAATTTAGCCAAACCTTGTCTCTTTACTATCTTTGTAGGTCTAATGTCCACATCATATTCCATTATTTTTGCAATCCACTTCCCTCTTTTTCCCTCACTGTTAGGTTGAGTCAAAACATCCTTAATCACAGCATTAGGAACATAAGCAATAACCTTGGAATGCAAAACATAAATTCTGAAAAACCTCAATGCTTTTAAGATTGAGTAAGCCTGCTTATCTAAAGTGTTGTATTTTAGCTCTGAGTCTCTGAGAGTCTTGCTGAAAAATGCAATTGGTTGTTCAAGACCATCCTTATTCTTCTGTAATTAAACAATAGCCAATGTATCCTCAGATGCAAAAGAAAAAGTTAAAAATTCCTTTGTAAAATCAGGACTTACTAATACTGGTGCTTCCATATGAACCAACGCAAAAAATTAATTTTACCAATAAAATATTGTACATCCTTCTTACTCCTTGGTAAACTTATTTTCAAAATTTCTTTCACCCTTTCCAGATCAATCCTTATGCCATCAGCTGAAACTAAATGACCCAATAACTTACCTTCTTGTACAACAAAATGTGATTTTTTTGGATTGAGAGATAAACCATATTTTTTGCATTTCAGAAAAGTTTGATTTGAGTGTTTTAGATGCTCATCATTAGACTGTGAAAAGACTATAATATCATCTAAGTAAATCACTACAAACTTATCTCTTTCCCCTACAAAGGCTATGTCCATAACTCTTTGAAAAGTAGCTCCAGCATTCATTAATCCAAAAGGCATTTTATCGTATATGAAAATACCCCAAGGCATAGTAAAAGTTGTCTTTTCTCTATCATCAGGGTGCATAGCAATTTGATTATATCCTGAAAAACCATCAACCATAGAAATTCTTTGTGCACCAACTACCTTCTGCAAGATATGTTCTATTTTTGGCAAAGGGTAATTATCCTTCAATGAAGACATATTCAGATTTCAAAAATCAACACACAGTCTGATTTCACCATTATTTTTCCTAACAGGAACTAAATTGGCTACCCATGAAAAATATCTGAGAGGAACTATAATCTTAGCATCTAACAACTTTTTAACTTCCTTTTCTATAATGGGAAACAAAGCAGGACTGATCCTCCTTAATTTCTGTCTGAAAGGTTTAACATTTGGTTTTAATGGTACTTTATGTTGTATAATACTTTTATCATATGTCTTCAAATATTCATATGACCAAGCAAAAACATCAAAATACTCTTTTAACAACTTGATGTACCTGTTTCTCTGCTCTATTGTGAGTGCCTTTGAAATCTTCACCATTCTGGGATGTTCAGGGGTGCCAATATTACAGTCCATTACATTTTCTTCTAAAGACTGTACAACTGGTTTTAAAGGTGTATCATCCTTTGAAAATATCCTCTCTAAAGGCACCAGACCCTTAGGAATGAAATTACTTTTAAGTTCAATAATCTTGTGACCTGCAATCTCATTTTCTACAATACCCTCTATATGTTCAATTTCATCATCTTGCTCTTGGTCAATTACAGAATTGGAAAACTCACCTGTCATCTCTAAAAACCTTTTTATTTCAATATAATCCTCAAAAAATTTCCATTGCTTTACATTATCAAGCACAGAAGGTCTGTACCTAACCTTAATATGATACTTCAGCTGTGTTGTTTTAGGAATCTTGAAATGTGTGGTTGCTAGGGCAAGAGAATCAGCAGTTTGGTTATGATCCCTAGGAATATAAGTGATATTAAAAGCCACAAAGTAATTGTCTATCATATCCCATACTTCATTACGGTACACTTTCAGCAAATCTTGTTTTACTTGATATTTGTTCCTTACTTGTTGAACAACCAACTCGGAGTCGACATACACAGAAATCTGTTGAATACCTAAAGCTTTTGCAGCTTTCAAACCTAACAACAAAGCTTCATATTCTGCAGTATTATTGGTGGTAATAAATTCCAATTTATACATTAACCTTACTACTTCACCACCAGGAGATATTAGAAGAACCCCTGCTCCAGCACCTTCTTTGGATGATGATCCATCAAAATACATTTTCCAAAGTTCATCTTCTTATTCCCTAGTGCATTTGACTGATTTTTCTTTTTCAACTTGTAATAAGCCAGTAGCATCATTGGCATCACTAAAATGCAACATACAAGTGCCCAAATCTTTTTCAACGGCATACAATGGATGATTTGTAGGGTTTTTGGCATCAGTCACAATATAAGCAAACTGTAATTCTCTATACAACCTTCTGTTTTCACCTCCAAAGACAGGAATGGTTGCATATGTTAAGTCCATCTGTAGAGTTCCACCAACCTTCTTGGCCCAATATCTAGAGAGGAGCAATCCAAACTTAGGTGTAATGTCTGCTACTACTACATCCATAATCACACTCTTCATTGGTAGTTGAGCTAAACTAACCACCATATCCTTTATCACTCCTAAACATTTTACAGCTCGTGAATCAAAAGCATACAATTCATGATAAGGTTTTGTTATGCTCAAACCTAAAGCCTCCATGACATCTTTTGGCATTAGGTTATGAGATGCTCCTAAATCCAAAAGGCAATTATGTATCATTTTCTCATGTATGGTTAGTGTGATGTAAAAAGGAGGAGATGCACTTGCCTCATTTTTAGTTTTTTCTGCCAAAGCTGACCCAATAAAAATTTTAGGACTTTCCTCTTGTAAATTCACTGTGTCAGAGGGAAGTTGACTGTTTGTTGAACCAATCATTTTCAAAACTGAATTTTTGTAAAAAGGATTCTTCATCAACTCAATGAAAGGCATAGGGGTCTTGATTTTGCATAACTCATTTTCCAGATTCAAATTCTGCATAATTCTATTTACCTCTTCAACTTCAATAATCTTCTTTTGTTTATCGTGATTCTGTTTTTTCTCTAATATTGGATCAGACTGCTGTTTAGGAGGCAAAACTACCTTTTTCTTAGGATTTTGAACCACTTGTTTTGGCCCTGATCTTAAATTTAAGGTTTTCTTTGGATCAGTCTAATATATATCAGTAGTTACAGCAGTCACTTCAAGATCTAAATCATTTTCTATTTCAAACACATCGGCATCATAATATTCTGAGTTTAAAAAATCTTCTTCAGTCACGAAACCTTCAGTCAACTGTTCTCCAAAATAATTCATATCCTGATCTGGATCCTCAAAGAACTCTTCCTCTTCTATTTCTCCTTCATCAGCTACATTATTCTGAAGTGGTGGTGGCACCTTTTGATCCTCAGCTTCTCTCCTTTCTTGTTGAATATCATTGTTTATTCTCTCTCTGGGAATGAAACGAGGTACAAACTATCTTCTGAATTGGTTTGAATTATTAGGGTTTCTGTCTCCCTCTTGAACAGGTATATTTGAATTTTTCTCTAATTCCAACTTGTTTAGTTTTTCTGTTAGGATTTTCACTAGCTTGGCCATTTCATCAATTTTACCTTCTGTAGAGTGGGATGTTCAAACCCCTGGAGCTGCCTCTTTCTTACCCTTCCTGTCATATATCTGTTGAGTTGAAATTCCCTTCAGTCTATTAGAAGCTAATATATTAGACTCCACTTCTAGTGCTGACTCCTCCATGTTAAGTAAAGTAACAGGTCTTATTTCTCTCAAGAGTAGGGAAAACTCATGTTCAAAAACATTGGCATAAGTGAGTTTTGCAGAAGTTTCTGAAGGTTTAGTCTCTGCGGGGATTTTGCCATACATTTTATTGAACCTCTTCGAGAAATCAGCTATAGTCTCATCCTTCTTTCTTTTAAGGGCTCCAAACTCTGTAATGTAATATGTGTGATCCTTGGTATCACCCCACTATCTCATGAAAAGATCCTGAAGCTTTTCTATTATAGTAATATAATTTGCAGGTAACTCTCTGAACCATTTTCTGAACTCTCCATCAAGACTCTGTATGAACATTCTCATCCACACATCCTTTGCCTCAATATTTTGATTATCTGCATAGCTAAGAAATTCATCCCAATGCTCCTCAACTGTGGTCTCACCTTGTCCATTAAACCTAGACAAATATTTTTGGTAATCTCCCCTAGGGAGAGCATTTAAGGGCTGAGGCAAAACTAGAGGTGCATACCTAGCTACCACAATTCGGTCCATCATATCTAATGGCTGATTTTGGGATGCCATCTTTAAGTTGACTGGTTTAGATGATGGAAAGACTTGACTAGAACTAGGATGAAAAGGATTTTTACCAACTTTGAGGTGAAATAAAGGGATTTTTCTAGGAGATAAATTCTTTTCTTTCTTGAAAGATTGAGGATCAGTAAAAACTTGAAAATTACTAAGAGGGATTGTAGGTTTTAACCAGGATGAATCTTGTTCTTCTCCCTTCAAAATAGAAAAAGGTGATGATATGTCTAGTTGATCAGGGTTACATAGGGATGGTAATGACTGAGACCTTTTAATTTTCCTAGTTGTTTTCAATATCTATTCTGGGTCTGAGACACCCAGTTGTAAGGGTGAACTAGGTCTACTTCTTGTTCCAACTCCTTTAGTAGCCACTGTGAAATACTGGTGAAAAGTAGTCTTTTGAAATTTACTGGTTTAAGTTCACCTCTCAAAACCAGTGAAATGATGAGTAACCCAAGGAAAATAGGCTTTCAGCTTCATCCCCGACAGCGGTGCCAAAGATGTTAGTGCTAGAAATTGTTCTCAGACTACAAAAGAGGAAGCCAACACAATCTCAATAAACACAATTAAGTAAAATAGGTTTTTCTAGGGTTTTGGTTGTACAATTTGTAGACAAGAGGGCAGAAACTTCATGAAAATAAAGCAAACACTAAATTATGAACATTTGAAGGACTGAGATGCATAACATATAAACTATAAACCAAACACAATAATCATAGCACTGAATTCCACCCACAGTCAACAAGCATTTCATGCATAATAACCTTAAACAAGAAATGATTATATCAACTGAGTGATTAACACAAATCAGAAATGAAACCAGTCAATAGTATAAATAGGGCTTATAGTTGCATATATTTCATAATTCAATCATCAAAAACACATAATACTTTTTACACTTAGCTCATAAACCACAGCTTGATAGCCTCCCCTTGCAACAAAAATCAAACCCTTGGTCCTTTCCCAGACTTACATTTATCTTGTTCCTTCAAAAACAATTACATAACAGAACCAAAACTACTTTTACGTCATCTATCGAATTGTTCAATATAAACTATCATTATACAAAAATGAAATAACTTTTTCAAACTAACTAATAACTGCTTTTCTTAAAGTACTTTTACAAGTCTTTTGTTGCCTCTGCTAAAAGAGCAATTCCCTCTAAAGCCTGGGTTTTCCTTCTAGCTTTCTGGTGATCTGCTTCCAAATCTTCAACTCTTTTTGTTACCTCTTCATTATGTTGTGTCAGCTCTTGAATATTTTTTTTTAGTTCTATAAACAAGCTCTATGTCTGTCTCTTTCTTTTTAAAGCCTCTTTAGAAACTGAAATCAATTCCTTATAGTGACTATTTACTTCTTCCAATCTTCTCTCAGTCTTTTATTTGCAGTCACTAATCCTTCATCGGTTTCATGCACATACTCAATTTGATGTTTGTATTGCTTGATACTCCTCTGCAAATTTTTATTTTCAGAATCAATGCATTTTCCTTCTAATACTGCCTACATGCCTCCAAGCATCCAAGGGATTTTCAGCTTCCTAAAACTTTCTTCATCTTCTTCCATATACTCTGTCAAAGTCACAGGGATTTCTGAATACTCTTCAGCTTTAATATTGCACTGAGCTGATTTCTCAGCCACCTCTTCTTTCTCTATACAAGAGCTCTTTAAATCATTTTGATGTTGTTCTAGAATCATCTTCTTTCGAACCTCCATGAATATTTCTAAGATCTTGGTTTCAGTGAAAACTGGTTTATTTTCTGAAACTATTTGTTTTTTACCCTTCATAACCTTTTTATTTTTATCTTCATTGTCTTCTAACTTCTCTTGGGATGAAGAATCTTCAATTACTGTAATCTTCTTTTCAGCTAGTTTAGGGTTTAACAGTTTCTTCATATTTAATCTGAGTTTGTTCTTTGGCCTTGTCTTGGGCCTCCAAGCTGTTCCAACTTCTCCTAACATTTTCAAAACTTTCCCTTGATGTGTAATAGAAGCTAGTTCAACATCTTTCATTTTCTTCCTTTGTGACATTGTCTCTTCTTCAGAATGTGTATGTATATCTTGTTTGGTATAAACCTTAGCTTCATCAGATAATGACCTTTCCTCTTCTTCAGAAAGTATTGTAATAGGAACTTATTTCTTCTCTTTCACATCTAAATTTACAATTTGGTTTAGTTCTTCGGGGAAAGCATCTTCTACAGGCTCCATTTCCTTCACTTCTAACTTTGAAACTTTGTTTTCCTCAATATTGATTTTCTATTCAATTTCAGTATTTTCCTCTTCTTGGTTCATAGATTTTCCTGTTTCACTACCTTCTTCATTCTTGACTGTGACTTTATTTGTAAGCTTCTTGATCAAATTCTAACCTTTATCTAACTGTATCTTCTGAGACTGCTCTTCCTTCTCTGTTTGAAAACCGAACCAAAATAGGAAATATTCCCATGTTTTCTCCCTTTTTTGAAGTACAGTACTTATAACTAGTTTTATAAGCCCATGATGAAACACAGATTGTTTGGTGTGATCCTGATGTTCCTTCACCCTACTAGACATCTTCTGTAAACCTTTCAAGAAGAAGAATGGGAGATTCATTTTGGCTTCATGGCTGAGATGTTGCAAAAACCTAAAATGATACTTAAAAACAGAAGCAAATATCCCTTCACAAGTGATATAACTTTGTAGGATTTTGATAGGCTCTATCCATTCTGGTTTAAATTTCTAAATAGGTACTCCCTTTCCCCAATCTGCTACTACATCTGGAAGTAAATATTTCTGTGCACCAAAAGTGAATGGAACTTTTTTAAACCAATATTCACCCTCATCTAAGATATATGTAGCTTCTGCTAACAATTCCCTGATCAGCTTAACCTTCAAAGTATCAAAAGTTACCATATCCTTATCCAAACACTGAGCAAATTTATAAGAGACTTCTGAACGATATCCCTCAATTGTTTCAAAATAACCTAACCATCTTGCCTCTAAAAACAGTTTTGCACAATCTAGAAAAGTTTGAACCCAGCTCATGTCTGAAGGTTCATCCCTATTGGTTTTACCACTTCTTTTCATTTTGAACGACTGTCAAATTACTTCTTTCAGTAAAACAAACTCTAAATCTATTTAAGTCTTGACAATTTGACAGACAATGCTATAGTGGAAACCAAAACCTTAAATTGAACTCTCTCGCTTGAACTGCTAAATGCCTTAATTCCATTGACAGAGAATTTGATATTAAGTATGAATTAGGTTTACATACTAATAATCTTCATTCAATTCCATCATTAATCCTTTGCTTAGTAAAAATCCAAATACATGGACTTTGCTATCAATTCGCAGCCTACCTATCAAAGTGATGAATCCAGGTGCTAGAATCGTGTTTTCTTGGCTGTCATGTGTCGAATTTCATTCCTCAATCTTCTCTAACCACTATGATAACTCCAAACGATCGCCCTTCAAAAGCCCTAATTTTTCGACCTGTTTCAATATTGAATTACGCACTACTAACACTTCGCCACAAACTCACCTAGTCTACGTGCACTTCGGGGGATACGAAATTCAAGGCGAATTTGTCTCATACTGTTTAATCATCATTATTCATCACTCTGCAACAGACCACCGCAACTCACCCTCGTGATTATTTGCTTGAAGTATTCACACCTGTCACAATGATCATTTTGGAGGAAACACGTATAAAATCCATCAACTAAGTATGAATAACCTCTCATGTGTGAAAATTTTAAGAAATTTGAACCAAAAATGATGATTTTCGAACTGCACGATTTTCTTGTAGCGCATGTGTGTAATATTTTCAGGCTTGTGCTACAAGAAAGTTTGCTTTAATGATTTTCAAAAATATAACAACTAGCAATGATTTAACTTTGGTAAAATGATCTAGATAAAAACTTTATGATATTTTTAGGACCTTTTTAATTCATATAAACATTCTATAAGCCCCCTAACTCTGAATTTCGATAAATAAAATCAAAATTGAAAAATAAAACTAAGAAATCATATAAACATGAAAATTAAAGAAAAAAGATTCAAACTACCCTAAGAAACAAAATTTTCTAGGAGTAATGAACAAAACCAAGTTTCAAAACATAGACAAATGCATTAAAACTGAAAAACAAAAACAAGCTTTAACACCACCTATTCCACTGGCTCAAAACAATTGTCCATTGTGGCAGTTTCCTAGTTATTTTTCTACGGTTTTTTGGGTCCCAAACTTTCGGGGCCATTTTGAGGCCCTAAACGATGTTTTTTGGGGATTCAGGGGCAAGGGGACAAATTATTCTCGATGGCATACAATTGGCCCCAATTGAAAGATGTAAATCTCATATATACCTTTCCAATGGGCTATTGAGAGCCCAAATTGGAGATCGTACGCAAAATTTATGACCCCGGGAAGTTGACTGTTCAACTAACCACCTTAGGGCCGCAAACTTTATGACGGTTCATCTTCTAGGGTTATGTTTTGGAATTTTGGGGTTCTTGCCCTTATTATTATTATAAATAGGCCCCTTTGGTCTCATTTTGTATTCACGGATGAGCATAGTAGCCACATCTCTTCTCAGAGATAGCTACCACCATTCTAACTGGTGTATTTGTAGTCTATTCTATTTCCGCTATTTAATAGAATATGTGTTTATGGTATCTCAGTTTTCATTGAAAAATGTATGTGTTTATGATTATGTATATGTTCTTTCATTTTGCTCACAAATAAATGTGGATCATTGTTGCAATTTCAACAATGGAAGCATAGTATGTTGTAGCTATAGAGGCTAGTAAAGAGATGACTTGGTTGCAGAGCTTCGTGGAGGAATTGGGTAAGAAGCAGGGGAATAGCAAGTTGTACAATGACAACCAAAGTTCCATTCATCTTGCAAAGAAATCAACCTTTCATTCGAATACTAAACATATATAGCTCAAGTACGATTTCATAAGATCTGTTCTAGAAGATGAATTGTTAAAGTTGGAAAAGATACATACTAGCAGAATCCTACATACATGTTGAGAAAGGTAGTAACCATAGAGAAACTGAGTTCCTGCTCAGTTTGTGTTGGTCTTCAAGCTTGAAGGTGAAAATGAGAAATTTTCCAAGTCCAAGGTTCAAAGCATAGTCCAGCAAGTGCAACAATGGTGAAATTGTTGTGATCAGTCTCCAAGTGGGAAATTGTTGGTTGTGGAGCCCAATCTTCTAGATTCAGAGCCCTAGAAGAAATTTTCAAGATATTTGTTGGCCAATAGTTTGCGGACCCATAGTATTAGGTGACCCATAGTATTTTCCCATGGTAATTCCCCTATAAAATGAAATCATTTTATACGATTGTGTATCGTATTGTAGCATTGTAAAACAATCTATGTGATTGCGTGAGAGAGACTATGAGAGTGTGAAGAGGAAGTGCAATGGGGTTGTTGCAAGTTGTATCCCTTCATTTTACTAGATGGTATAATAATAAAGGACTGGCAATTTCTATGTGAACATAGCCCATCTTGGGTGAACCACATTATATCTGTGTCTCTCTTGTAATGTGTTTAATATTTGCATCTTGTTTAATTATTTACTTGTTATTACTCTGCGATCCTGTTTTTTTAACAAGTTGTTGATCTGAATAAATTACAGTAGTAGGTAGCAAGACTCAGAACGTGTTGGGCCAAGAAAAGTGCACAAGGAATAAGTTGACGTGCAAACAAAGAAGGAAAAGTGCGAGCACGATAAGGGAAAAGCAGGTAAGAAGGAAGTAATGAACCCGTGCAGAAAGATAAAACATGCACGCGATGGAGAAAGGAAGGATAAAGATGGAAAGGAATTATAAAATAGAAGAAGTTGCGACAGGGTTGGTGCAACGGAGCAAAGCACATCCAGAGTCTGTGGAAGAGGCAGGTAGAAGAGTTAATGCTAGACAGGCGGAAGTCAAGGAAGGCGGCGGAAGGACAAACCAGCATAAGATGGAAGGACAGTTTTGCGGCTAGTTATGACTGGTACAGACGAGCTGAAAGACGTTTCCATGGCTATTTAAGGCTATGGTTAATGCATTGCAAGACTTTCGCAGCTAGGTATGGGCCGACATTCAATGTAACAGAGATATTTTGTAGCTACCTAAGTTTGTAATAACTGAATAGTACTCAGTCGGCCCCACGTGGTATTGTAAATGATATAAATGGAAGGAACCCGCTCTATATAAGGGTTAGATCTAGTTAGATTATTTTAGATGAGATCAAATTAGATTCAGTAGTCGAATCAGAGGAGAGTCTGGTAGAAGTAGAAGGCTGTTGAGTTGCGAATCTTGTAGTTGTGTGCATAGACCGCTAGTAAAGTAGAAGAGTCAATCCAGGATGTGTGTAGATCAATAGGAGTAGATGGAGAATAAACCAGAGAGCATGAGAGCAAGAAGATTGAGTCAGAAAGACATATCTTAATAACAGTCTGGAACTTGCAGGCTACAAGGTGCTACCTATATTTCTCATAACAGATGAAGAGCACCTCGGTGGTTTTTCCCATATGGGTTTCCACGTTAGTTCATGTGTTATATGGATGAATTTTGTTGAATGGTGAATGTTGATGTGAATGTTTGCTTATCTTACATTATTACAAGTTACAGTTGTTGATGAATGTATGTCTCAGTATGAATGAATGACTATTTAAAAGAATTGTTGCACTATTGCGTATGAATTCACGGTTAAGCTTCTAAGTCAAAACATAACTCGTGCATTATCTGTTAAGTATAAGGAATTGGTTGTGTCGCATAGTTTCCCCAGTTGTTAAAGTTTAAGGACAAGGTCATGTCGCGTGGGTGATGTTGAATATATAGTTTTCATTGATGTCAAAAGTATTCACAAATGAAAAAGGAACAATCAGTGGAGATGGTGGTAGACTGAAGGTTGCGGGTATCCAGAATAAACAAAGGAATAGCCCTGTTGCAAGGTGAATGACAAAAGAATAACCCTATAGCAAGTTGAATGACTAAGATTGATCATCCAATGTTGTGGCTGAATAAACTGTCATAGAGGATTTCTGCAAAGAAATCATGCAAATCCGCAAAGTCATGATGAGATCCGAGGAATAAGGAACTATTTTCATAAACCAAAGAAGATCTGACGGTCCAGGAGAGATCCATGACGAAAGTTGCAAAGGAGATAATGGGTTTACAAGGATCTATGAGATCCGCGCTAAAAGGTAAATCGACGGTCGTGGAGAAGACCCCAAAGATCCGATGGTTGAAAAAATTGAGGAGGAAAAGTTGCGGGGAGGCAACTTTGGAAAGTTGGTCGGGCATCCCGCATCCCACAAGCCGCATGCGGAAGGAAAGTTGCGGGGAGGAAAATTAGGAAACTTGGTTGGGTGTCCTGCATCCCGTAATCTAGAGATCATATGGCTGAGATCAATCCCACCAAAAATATATCAACAGTGCAGAAAGACCATTGCGAAAAATAATATTGTGGAAAGGAAATTGCGGAAGTCCGAAAATCAAAAAGCACGATTCTGCATCCCGCATCCCACAATCCGCAAGATCAACGGTCAGGAATGACTACGCAAAATATCGACAGTGCAGAAGAAAGACTGCGAAAAATGCGATTGCGGAAAGGATAAAAAGGATGATTGACATCTCGCATCCCGCAAACCAGAGATCGATGGTCAGGAAAAATGCCCGACGAATATCAACACTCAGAAATCATAGCGAGGTAATTTTGATGCAGAAAGGGGATTTCAAGGAGTAAATCTGTAGAACAGATCTACAGTCTAGATCGTACTTGACAGTAGGATCAACAGCTCTGATTAAAACTGGTAAATATCATTGTAGAAAGAGTTTTGCATTGCGTAAATATCAAAGAACGATAAACAGGGCTGCGAAATTGAGATCTGAGGCTGAGGGAGGAATGAAATGTCGAAATTTGGTGAAGGAATGCGATGAATTGAAGAGGCGAGTGTTATTTGGGTGTGTTTGTAAACAAACAGTCATGACCCAAATCGAAAAGATGTAGTAATGAAGAGTTGTGTTGAAATGATGAAGGTACTAGGTATTTAAATGTTTTTTTGTGTTTTAAATGAGGTGTCTCTGTTAATAAGTTTAATAGAGTCTATAGTGAATAGCTTACAGCTATTCCATAGTCTAAATAAAATTATATTAGGGTGGCATGGTGATGCTAGGGCATACCACATGTCTGTAGGGGGGTCGAAGCCTCCTTCTAGTTGTAGTTCGAGGACAGCGTGTCATAGCATCCTTCTTTGTTAAAAACAAGCAGAAAACCATAAGGGGTGTTGTAGCATCCTAGTCTATAGCTGCAAGCCAAACATAGGGTGTATCTTGCATCCTTTCTGTTGTAGCATATAAACAATTTTGTAAATTCATCTTATTAATGAGTATGAGTTAGTGGTTTGGTTTTTTAGATTTCCACAATAAAAACTGTGTCATAATTGTTGATTATTTTGTGTTTTAGTATAAAAAGGTCAATACTGATTCACCCCCCCCCCCTCTCGGTATTGTGGTGGCCTATGGCACTTGGTTGTGCCCCTTTAGCAGAGTGAAAGACTCCATCTCATCGTCTTTGTCGAGCGCCTTGGCCACGCACCAAGGGACTATAATCCCTTGCCAACTGCGAAAACATGGTTCTGGCAGTTACCCATTAAGATATCTCGGGTGAGACTACGCCTGCCTCGTAGGCATTGCCGATTGAGCTTTCTCTGCCATGCCAATGTCTTTTGGTGTCTTGTTGGTATTGTGTTTTTGTTGAACCATGGGTCGAGACAAGGAAGAGAAAGAGGCCAACAAATGGTTCTATTGTCAGGACCGTTAACCATTTGAGTCGAGGGAAATGTTGTGGCATCTGACAAAGAATGAGATAGAGGACTGGCTAAGGTCTAAGACGCTAGCATTCGCACAAGAAGAGAGCACAGGATCTCAGTTTTATGCAAAAAACTGGGTGGACATATACATATATTTGTATATTCATGAGATCTTTTTTGCAGAGTTTCCCATTGTACTGAACAAGTGGCTGTCAAGATTGGAAAGAAAGTAGACAAACTTCCAAAGAAGAGAAGCAGTCAATTGGAGTGATCAGTTGGTGTGTGAAGTAACCAGTGTAAGTAACACCATCTCTTGAGCTGTTGATTTTCTGGTTGACAGTATCTTGCAAGGGTATATTACTGAGTTTACGGTAGAGGCTATACCCTCATATAGTGAGGCTGAAAGAAAATTTTTCCAAGGACCCCAAAGAATATATTTGTTGTCTATCAGTACATGGATCAAGATTCTTGTTTATGAGAAGGGTATCTTGCAGTTGAGTAGTTGAATCGCATACCCTGGAGGAAGGCTATGTCGCAGACGACTTGTCAAGAAAATGGGAAATGGTGAGTTTAGATGTTCCCAAGAAGTGCATAACCTAAACTAGAATTTGGATTCCTAAGGAGTGGAAGGAGATTCATATCAGGGAAGAGAATAAATACAGAGGAAGGTCGATGAGCTCCTAGTCTATTCGAATAAAGAGAGCATGAACTTCAATCATAGGTAGACGAAGGGTCTTGCAACAAAGAGGAGGATTATAGCCTGATTTCGAAAGGAGCAGAAGACTCTGAAGAGACTGTCGAGACACCAAGGTCAGGATGCAACTACATCACACCAGGAGTATCACCATATTAAATTGAGCACATAGATCTGTGGACAAACACGCAACTCACAAGATAGATCACACAATTTACTCAGTTATTAAAGAATGAAACAATGCAAAAATGGCTTGCAGCTGTGAATTCTTTTCATTAATCAAAGAGTAATTAGATAATAATTGCAATGAAGTACAATGGCTTAAATAGCCACATGCAATTCAAATCCACATGAGGAAATTTGAATTGATTAAACTCTACTTGACTGTAGGTAACTAAGACCTTGTCTAAATAACTGTTGGAGGACTCAATAGTTAACTGACCTTGTCTAAACCATTACCGGAGTTCAACGGATTTCTAAAACACAACTCAAGTGTCTACTTGAGTGTTGACTGAGGCTAACTGAATGTGGTAGGTGATAAATGTGTCTCTCCTGCATGCAGCCATGCAAACCTAGTGCTAACTGAATGTAGAGGACTATAACTGAATGCAACTGACTCCTAACTCAACTTGACTAGTCACCAACTCAACTCAACTGACCTTGAATGGTATCGGCACTACTAGTGGGTCCTAAATTGTAGGGATTGGTCTAGGAGGATCCTAAACTGATGCATGCAAGTGAAATTAGTGGTAGTAGGCCTCAATTAGTGTTCCCCACACTTTATTAACTGGAACATGTGGCCCAATTAGGCTAAGTGGACCCAATGGTGCTAGTGACTAAAAATAGACTGGGCGGACTCCTGATTTAGACATGACTCCTGATTTAGACATATGACCAAATTGGACAAGGGAGGATTAATAATCCTAACATACCAGAGGTAAGGTTTAGAGCCTCATCTCCTAAAAGAGTTGTTAATACTGATAGTGCTAGAACTATGACTAGCGCGTAAGAGAAAACACCTCCGTTTAATCAGTCATCAAATAACCCCGACTCCAACTCAATGGCTGCGGCGGGTATTCGGTTACCCACATTCAATGGAAATGGAACAAAATATCCAGAGCAGCATTGGTTCATCTATGAAATTGTTTTGATGGATCGCTTGGTTCATAACGCGGACTTAAAGAAAACACAGATGATCATGACTCTAAGGGGTCGTGCACTCGACTAGTTTATGAATTTTTGCATCGTACTGTCAGGAACACCACAAAAAACCCTTGAAGAGATACGAGCTGCAATGATCTCTGAGTTTAGAAAACCTAAATCTGAGTCGCATTCTATCACTGAGATCAAGGAAATCAAACAAGAATTGGTAGAGTTAGTATGGGACTTTAACCAATGGTTTAAGACTTTGATGGCCAAGTTAAGTTTCCATATGTCAGATGCTCAACATAAGGAGTGGTTTATTGCTGCGCTACTACCACACATTTGAGGCCCATTGATGCTACAAAAGATCAAGTCGTAGACAGAAGTGCTAGAATTGACAATGAAGCTAGAGGCCTCGCCAATCGGTGATGGTGCCGCATGGATGGGGAAGATTCAGTCGCAATTGGATAATCTAATGGTACACATTCAGGAAATCAAGAAGGGTAAGGAATCCCACAAATATTTATGGTGCACAAAATGCAGAACGGATGGAAACACCAAGGATAATTTTCCGACCTTCATGAATTACCTCTCATCCAGTGTGCCAAACTCGTTAAGTGCCCATGGACTACCCTGGTGTCACATATGCCAGACTAGAGGACACCATGACAAAGACTGTCTATACTTGCAAAATATTGTAATCACTCCTGCAAACCTGTTCTGTAAATTTTGCAAGTCAGTAAGGCGTGAAGAGAAGGATTGCAAAGCATACCAACTCTTGAAGGAAAAGACGGTCGATACTTACTTAATGAAGAATGAGGGGCAGACTCAGGATGAACTGGCACAAGCATCATTTCAGCCTACGCATTTCCCACCCAATCAGTATCAAAACCAGTACCAGCATCAGTATGCGCCACAACAACCATATGCGCAGCATAATCACTATCAGTCATAATATCAATAGAATCAGTACCCACCGCAACAACCACACCCTAAAGGAAGGGGTGGTGGAAACTTCAGAGGTAGAGGAGGAGGAGGAGAATTTGGTAGAGGAAGAGGTCAAGTTACATGCTATAACTGTGGACAACCAGGTCACTATGCCAGATATTTTCTGGAACCTGCGAAGACATGTTCATACTGTAACGGATAGGACCATAATGTGGAGCAATGTCCTCAGTTGATAGCAAAGTGGCAAACTAGGACCATCACAGGTCCTAGCCCTAGGCATAATTGAAACCCAAACCCGAATGCTAACTTGAACATTCAGATGATTGCTATTGAGCCAAGAGATCCAAATGTTTTTGTCGTAACACGAGGAGGTGTTGTGACTGGGGATGATCAAGAAACCTCGTCGAAACAACTGTAGCCGTAGGTATGACCCACGACATGGAAGAAGGAGCCATTCGATGTCCAAAAAAAAAAGCAAGTATTCATGGACGTGCAATGTGATTTTCTGGATCGAGGAGAACCGTCGACATCAAAAGAAGTCAGGGAGATGCCTAAATGATTTCAGCATATATTTCAGAAGAAGACTCCACAAAAGGTTAGTAAGCTCAATTCGTTTATGTCAAGTTGCTTAGAATTAATTCAAGACAAAGATGCTATCATGGAACTTGAAGCACTGATAGAAGAAACACCAGTAGAGTCACAGCCTAAAAATAAAGTTAACTAGGTCAGCAAGAAATTTAAAACTGGACACGATTTAAGAATGACTGCGCAGATAGGGGATTATGACATGGATTATATCATTTTAGACTTGGGCTCTGGTGTCAATATTCTGACATGAAAAACTTGGGAAAGTATGGGAAAGTCATGCCTAGACTGGTCTCCTGTCCAGCTGTAACTTGCAAATCAGGAGAAGGTCCTCCCAATTGGTAGATTGAGTCAAGTTCCTGTCGACATTGAGGGGTTGAGCACATTTGCGGACTTTGAAGTCATTAACATTGTTGATGACATGAATCCATATCCCACGCTACTGGGAATATATTGGGCCATAGATAATCATACCATTATCAATTTCAAGAAAAGGATCCTCTCATTCGAGGATAATGAGATGAGAGTAGTGCCGCCCATTGATCCATTGGAAGGACAGATATATGTCGATCTTGTCTACAATGAGGCACATGGTGACCATCTCGACCAGATATACAATGTCACTACCATGCAAGAAGACTATATTAATCCAACAACAGATGGAAACCTGAGTTGGAATAGTGCTAGTTCATGTACATCCGACTTAGGGGAGGCATTGGAGAGCTGGAAAAATAGGCTACATGGTGTCTCTATGAGAAGGTCCACCAAAGTTACAATTTTTGTGTGAGGGGTCAAGAACAAGCTATGAGAGATGACCACCTATGATGGTTTACCTAACCTTGCGACCTTCTTAAGCGAGTTCAAAGGACTTGTAACAGAGTCGCAGCGCTTGTCTGTGTTAGACCATGTACTGAAGGCTACACCCGCTAGATGGTGGGGTACACACAAGCAGTTTATAACAGAATGGCCACAATCCAGAAGATTGATGGAAGTCAGATTCAGTGAAGAAGTCACCACTATGAGCCACAAATACATAGGATTGTCAAGCCCCACCAAGCACATCAATCGGTGTCGCACCGTATTTGTAGAATACCTGCGACAAGAATGGGTCCACCATTTCATTCACACGTTGGAAATGAGACCTAGGACATGGTATGCATATATGGAGTTGCAATAAGGAACCCAATATTGGGAAGGAATTTCTATGCAGTTTAGGAAAACATTTGAATTTACTGATGAACAACCTACAGTTGATGTTGCGCTTCAAACAATAAAGGAGAAGATATTTGCTGAAATTTCTGTCGAAGAGGCCAATTCTCACCAGTGCAGTGCGACTAGTGAGAAATGGATGGCTTGCTACAATCTAGCTGAAGACCCAGATGATGATCCGACTAACATAACCATACCGAAATCAGAGGGCACACGCACAGTGGAAGGAAGTGGCATTTCTAGTGACCAATTCATACAACCGCTGAAAAATCAAGAAAGTAAACATTGGGTCGCCAAAGAACCCAAAGTTCACCAATATAGGAGATTATTGGGATGAAGAGACAGTTACGAAGATCACCGACTTGCTGCATGAATATTAGGATCTACTCCCTACCAACTTTTCGAGGATGAAGGGGATAGTAGGAGATCTGCGGGAGATGAAAATACCCCTACGACCAGATGCTAAACCTAGTAAACAGCGCCCGTATAGACTGAATCCAAGATATAAAGAGAACATAAAAGCATAATTGGATCACATGCTTGACGTAGGAATCATTGAACCTATTGAGGAATTAGAGTGGATTAGCCATATAGTGATCCAGGATAAGAAAACAACCGGCAAAGTGAGGATCTGTGTCAACTTGAGGAAGTTGAACGATGCATGCTTGCATGATCCATTCCCAACAAGAGTCTGAGGGAAAGAGATGTACTCATTCACTGATGGCTTCTCTAGCTATCATCAAGTCAAAATGACGAAGGAGGATCACCATAAAACAACCTTCATCACAGAATGGGGATGCTACTAGTATACAGTAATGCCCTTTGGACTCAATAATACACCTGTTATTTTTTCTAGAATAGTAGTCTCTGCTTTAAAGATTTTATTCATAAATTTCTTAAAGTATACTTTGATGATTGGACTATGTTTGTCCTACTAAGATACCATATTGAGATTTTGCGCATGATGTTGGCCCACTGTCACCATTATCATATTGTGCTCAATTCCAAGAAATGTATTTTTTGCGCACCATTTTGTGTTCTGTTAGGTCACGTCGTATGTCACGATGGTATTCTTGTCGACCCAACAAAAGTTGCAATTATCCTCGACTTGCCACCACCTACATTAGTCACACAACTCAGATCAATGCTAGGACATACAGGCTACTACAAGAAGTTCATCAGAGGATATGCAGAGATCACTGCACCTGTGGAGAAACTACTGAAGAAAGATGCAAAGTTTCAATGGACACCAGCTTACCAGGAAAGCTTAGACAAATTAAAGAATAATATGGCCACTGTGCCAATACTTGTGTACCCGGACTGGAAAAAGGAATTCCATGTTCATGTCGACGCATCATCTGTCACACTCGAAATAGTTTTGACACAGCCAGGAGAGGGTGCGCTTAACCATCCTATTGCTTTTGCTAGCAGAAAACTGTTAATGGCAGAAAATAACTACACGACGACAAAAAGAGAAGGCCTTGCTATGGTCTATGCACTTCAAAAGTTCTGACACTATTTGTTGGGTAGAAATTTTTTAATGTACACTAATCATTCAGTGTTGAAATACCTAGTCGACAAACCAGTGTTGGGGGGGAAGATCTATAGATGGCTTCTCCTATTTCAAGAATTTGATTTTGAGGTTGTTGTCAAACCATGTCGACTGAATGTTGGTGTTAACTCGAAAAAACCCTCACTCAGCTCTACATGGCCTACACCACCAAAGGACACCCATGCACAACCCTCATTTCACCCCATCAAACCCCCACACCCTCAAAAAGTCTTAAGAATGAGCAAAAGTGCTTAAAAACCCCAAAAAGAGCCTAAATAAGTTCTCCCAGGGGCTAAAGCCTCCAAAAAGGGTCTAAAACCCCTAAAAGGAGCTATGAACCCCAAAAGGAGCTAAAGTTAGGGCGGAAGGGGCTAAAATCCCAAAAAAGGGGCTAAAGCCCCAACCAGGGGCTTAAAACCCTAAAAATCCCCAAAAAAGCTATAAATAGAGGGGTGGGGGTCACTCTCAAAACATTGCTCCCTTTCATACTATTATGCTGCCTGTGGATGCCTTGAGACCCTTTGTCTCTCAAGCCACCCACACTCCCTCTCCTCCACTCTCCATTAAGCCATAGCTCCCCCATCCAAGAGAGGTGCTTCTCCAAGACAGGGCATGGTGGCCCCATTTCACCAAAGAGAAGGTATACCAATGTTCTTTTCTTGCATTAGCTTTAGTGTTTTATAGTTTTTCCTAACCCGTTTTTGTTTGCAGGTTTATTTCTAACATGTTTTTGTAGGTATTTTGTTTCTAATAGTTGTTTGTAGGTTATTGGAGCTGAACCTTAACCGTTCTTGCAGAGGGGTTCTCTGTTTGTTATTTTTCATTACTGTCTAGTTTTTTTTATGTTTTTACTTTCTGCATTTACATCCAGGAACCTATCCTTCCGTCCTATAGACGGAAGGTAGCCAATCCTGCCCTATAGAAAGGGAGAAATCCCTGCTACAGAACTGGTGACCATACCAGGTTGATCCCACAGGATACCTGGGTCTGTTTTTTTTTTAATTTTCAAGTTTTAGTTCAATTTTTGCCCTAGGTTAAAAATTTTGTCAAATCTAGTTTAAATCCTGTTTATTTATAGTTTATGTTTCTGTCGAGCCTCCACAAGCCAAATCCAAGTCCATTTGGCCATAATACAGGTTACTGTCTACCGGATCTGACTCAAGATAATAAAAATAACTCCCAATCCAAAGCAGGTCGCACTTATCGAGCCTAAACAGGGGACCAGGTCACTCATTTAGGGCTCACAGGTGCGACCGGGTCACCCTTTTTCCCCCAAAAGGTGCGACTTCCTTCAGAAAGACAGACCGCTTCTGTCTGCAAAATCTAAGCGACCCCCTCGCCTATTTCTGGAAAAATTTGGTGACCCCCTTGCCACATTTTACCCAAAACGTGTGATCTGTCACTCAGAAGTTGGTTTTTAATAACTAAGGACTGTCAGTGCAGCTCAGCCGCCTCTGTCCAACACAATCGTTTCATTTCGGGTTCTGTTTATGTTAATCACAATTTCATGTATAGAACAAAGTGTAAGTTAAAAAAATTTAATGGGTTAATGAATATAGCTTAACTAAAACTTACCTAACCTTGCCTACCCTTCCTCCTCTACCCAGTCATCACCCTTCAGGGTATTCTGGGATAAGACAAAGGGCACAGCTCGTATAGTAATAGGCCCTTCACCCAATATTGTTCAAAACCACTAAAAACAGGTGACTTGGAAGGTAGAGGGGGTGGAGAAGGAGGGCTTCTCACGGCACTAAGAGTCCTCCCTGTTGACCAACCTTGCATCCGGGAGGTGACCTGTGGATCTACGGATGGGCTTAGTCCCATTGTGTTAAGAGCCCAGCACCTTCTCCTGGTTGAAGAAGAATATAGGTATAAGGTAGTCACCTAGTTAGGCTATCATAATTCGGGGTAAAAAATGGTATTTGTCTACAAATTTTCTGCTTCTTTACTGCTTTTAACCACAATATGATGAACTCTGTAGAATATTCATAAACCATTTGTAGCCACCAGATAACAGAAAAACAAAATGACATATACACCATACCACGTAAATCAACCCAACTCAGTCCATGACATTGAGAGAGCCACTAAAATTTACAAATTTACACTAAGTCAAAAATCTGCAGTACTTGAGGACATAAGTCCCTGACTACCTCAACCGTGGGAAGTACTTGGGCTCATCCTAGAAACTCATTGTGAGGAGTACCACGGGAACCCCAAAGTAGTTGGCCACTGAGAGGAATTGACAATCGAAATGGGCAATGACCCCCACCGATTGAGTAGAACGTCCATGAGGAAAAAGCCAAGTGTTATCCTCTAGCAGTCTTGGTGTCCGAGTGACCACCTACAGCCAATAGGAAGCCATTTGAAACTGGGGTCCAAAAAATCATTTCCACCAATTTCATACACAAATATAACACAATTGATCCCTCACACCTAAGAGGCAAACCACCACAATTCGGGTCATTGAGCGGACATCATCGAGACCATTCTCGATGACCTCTCACACCATCAAAAGGCCACACAGCCTCTGATTCAGATTCATACCCATATCAGTCTGAACCAGACCTACACACTGCACCATTAAGCCCCATGGCTGGTGCAAACCCGGATCCATTTTTCGACATAGCAATCGCTAGTGGACCCATGTCCACACCACAAACTATCACCAACAACCCTGCAGGTGGCCTAAGCATGGTTATGCAAACTATGATAAGTCAGCTGCCACCACCCATAGTGACCAGCCAAGCTATCCCACCTACAACACATGGGGGCATTGGCCCTTCCACATACACTGCCCCTCTTATCACACATGGGGGCAGTGGCCCTTCCACCTACACTACTCCCCCTGTCATACATGGGGGCAGTGTCCCTTCCACACACACTACCCCTCCCACCACACTTGGGGGCACTAGCCTGTCTACAATGGCACCACAAGTACCCCCAGCTATGCAGGTGCATTATGCACCTACAAACCCCACCACCATGGCTGCCCCATCTCACATCAACCTGGGGTCAAACCTGCCTTTCATGGCTCATCTCAACCTACTTGATTTGGCTCAGTTAACAAACGACCCCATCCGCCATCAAACTTTTTGGCCTCCCATGCCAACAAAATTGCCCTCAGATATTCCCAAGTTTGAAGGGAAGGCAAGGGAGTTCCCCCAAAACCACATCATGAAATTTCATCTATGGTGCTCATCAAATAGCATCATAGATGATTCAATTAGGCTAAGACTATTCCAACGCACCCTTACAGGTGCTGCAGCCAAATTGTACATTGAGCTACCACAAGGAAAGTACCCAAATTTCAACTCCCTGGCTTTCATGTTCCTGCAGTATTTCCAAGTCCCTGTCAGATATGATGAAGGGGTGGAGATCTTGTTATCTTGTCACTAGAATACTGCAACCCATATAACCGACCACATCCATGAGTGGTAGCAACGCCGTAGTTTGTGTAAGATCCAACTCGATGACAGGATCTTCCTAGATTGGTTCCTCAAGACCTTGCTCCCACCCATAGCAAAGGACGTCGCATCTGAACATCCCCAATCTGAAGAGGAGGCCATCCTGAAATCCCAGCAGTTCGATCTGATCTATGCACAGTCTAGGTACTTTTACACTGTCATTCCAAACGCTCCCTATGCGGGTACCTCCTACCGAGATGCACCGGGGGCATCCCATGCTGCAGATGGCATCATAGGATCAGTCTCCCAACAACCATAGCACCGTTTGACACCACCTGCAGTACCACCACAACCAAGCAACACTGCTACTGTTGCCTACCAAAACCAAACTCCGGACTATGCAAGAATGATGTCCTAGTTTGGAGCCACAACATCTTACGCACAACCTGCACCACCGCAACAGGATCAAGCCTTGGCTTGGCCAACACAGCAATACACAGGGCAAATGCCCACATTTGTGGCACCACCACCCACCCAAATCTACTATGCACCACCAGTGCAAGCGGTTCAAGCCCCCGCCCCGGCTCCACCTGCTTCGTTGGGACGAGTGTTTGCACAACAAAACCATCCCAACCAGCCAGCCCCCAATAATCAACAAGGGCAAGCCAGAAACAACCGACCCCAAAACCAAGCCAATAATCAACTGTAGGGGGGCGGTCAACAACCAAACCCTCCCAACAATGTCGCGGCTAACCGGCCAACCCAAAATCCTCCACGACCAAATGCACCAAGACGCAATGCCCCATTGCGTACAAACCAACCATGCACACTCTGTAAGGTCTATGTGCACTACACATTTGAATGTCCCTTCATGGGCTGCGCCAAGCATGCCATTAGAAACGAGGTGCAACATGCCACCAACATAATGGACCAAGCCCAACCCAACCCAGCACCACAAGGACCTCCTCCTATGGTGCTTCAAAACCCATTACCACTCCAAGGATTGGTGGCAATCGCACCCCCTCCCCAACCCAATCCCAACACTCCGGGGGCACCTCCCACAGCATAAATAGGTGTCCACCACCTGCTAGTTATGACAACTGAAAAGGTCAATCTATAAACTAGACGAAATCAATACGGAACCAACATCGAACCCGCTGACACATCAGGGGCATCAATGTCTAAAATAGTCAATGCACCTCTTCAGTTACCCCCGTTCCCACACCCCCCCATATGCTGGGTTGCCAATAACACCACAGATAGAGCTGTTGTCAGCTACAGCATCGTGGATGATTTGGCCCAAACACCAACCACCATGTCTGCTCTTGAGGTAATCAAAACGTGCCCAACACAGCGAAAATCCGTACTAGCCACCCTTGGGGCCATAGACCCCTCTGACTCCAAGTTGATCACATTCAACACAAAGAATGGAGAACCACGAATGCCATCAACCATTGCCTTTCAAATCCTAGTCTCTATCCAGAATTTGGTTATGCACCAGTGCATAGTGGATGAGGGGCCATCCACATGCGTTATGTCTACCCTAGTTTGGCAGAAACTCGGATCCCTAATTCTGCAACCATCCTCGACAAATCTACAGGTTTATGATGGCCATCCCACTAAATCCCAAGGAATCCTCCCCCACGGCCCCATCACATTAGCCAGGAAGACAGTTCTGATTGACATAGAGGTTGTCAATGCTCAATTGGACTATAACCTTCTCCTCGGAAGAAGTTATATGTATGCCATGAGAGCTATCACATCAACTGTCTTTCATCTCATGATGTTCCCCCACGAAGGGAAAATCGTGACGGTTGACCAGCTTACTTATCACAATCCACAAGGGCTAATGGCACCTGCCAACGTTTTCCCTACGATCAACACCATTGATCTGCAAGGGATGACCACACACGCGAATGTTATCCCGACGGTCAACACCATGGTTGACAACACACCATCCTCCCCGTTATTGAATGTGGGCCCTAGGTTGTTTGCCGATACCACCATGACGGATCCTTTCCCCTTAGTGTCACCACCACCGACACCAAACGAGACTGCGAACTTTTGCATGCTCTCATCCAGCACCACTGCACCCAAACAACAACCGCAGCCACAGCCCCAACCGCAACCACAACACCGTCTGCAGCCACAACATCAACAACAACCATAACACCATCCGTAGCCGCAACATTATGCGTAGCCACAACAACAACCTCACCCCCACATACAACCATCAGGGAGTTATCTGGGCTCCTCTCCAGTCCATACAATTCCCTTCCTTTTTCCCCCGCCTGGTGTCATGAGCAAGCCAGTAATGGCCACCCTAAGCCTACCCAACTTTACATTGGGAATTGTCATGTGGTATCTTGATCCACCAGCTCAACCACCAATGCCCTAGGTAGTCTTAACCCTCATACAACCCATTTTGATTGAGTCCCATCCTCCACTCGGCCCGTCAAAACTAACCACCACACCCACACCATCCCACCCAAAAAGGGCTAGGGGCAAGAATGTGAAAGCTACCGCAAAGCCGCGACAAATCCTGCCTTGTGCCATTTGCGAAGAATAGGGCCATCCAACTTAGAACTACCCTGAGATTCCAATGATCTGTGTGCATCTGGATGCCATGGATACAACCGAAAACCTCCCTGTGGTTGAACTTCCAACCGCTCCAATAGTGAGAAACAAGGCATTGAGAACAAACCATGCTTGCACCCTTTGTGGACTGTATGGACACTATTCTCACCACTGTCAAGACTTGCTCGAGTTCTAAATCGCTTTAGTTGACCTCCATCAACATTCCCTTGAATATGAGGTCACCCTAATCGAATAATTTCACCCCTCACCTCCTTCTTCGGACACCATGTCCATTTACATGATGTCCAATTCAACCGACACTATCATCTCCACCTCCAACGACAGTCCATCAGACCTATCTCTTCATTGCTTCCACAATGATGAGGAGATACTTGAAGCCCTAACCACCCTGGAATACCCATGGGACGACATGCACCATCGCTCCTTCTTCCTCCCCAAAGAACTTGTGTCGCAGTCTAACCAGTTTTCCGTGGAAACCAAGGATTTCATTCATGGGAAATTCGACTGGTTCAAAAACCCCATTCCTGCACCTGACGCCTTTGAAGAAGGAAATATGGCCAACATCTCACCAACCATCAAATTCAACATCTCAACTAATCCCAAGGTTGTTGAAGAAATCATGCTCCCCGGAAGAAGTCGTTGCCTATAAAGCTATCTTCCAAGAATTCTGTGACATCTTTTCCTAGTCTTACACTAAAATGCCCAGGCTGGATCCATCCATCATGGAACATCACATCGACACATGGCCCGATGTGGCCCCCGTACAACAAAAGCAACGGCCCATCCATCCTTCCAAAGTGGTCACGATTAAAGCCGAGATAGAGAAGCTACGTACAGTCGGCTTCATTTACCCCATTGCCTACACCGCTTGGGTTTCTAATCATATTCCTGTGAACAAAAAATAGGGTACCATCCGCATTTGCACAGATTTCCATAATCTCAACGGGGCATGTCCCAAAGAACCCTTTCCAACACCCTTCATCAATCAAATTATCGATGCGTGCGCCGGACATGAGGCCTTTTCCTTCATGGACAGATTTTCTGGATATAACCAAATCCATATCCTGAAAGAAGATCATTACAAGACTACGTTCACAACCCCGTGGGGCACATTCGCATATCGAGTCATTCCCTTCGGCCTTAAAAATGTTGGAGCCACCTTCCAGCACGCCATGACATATTGTTTCCACAATTTAATTCACATCATCTTGGTCTTCCTGGACGACCTTACCGCTCGATCACCAAAACAAGCACAACATATAGACGATTTGCGGCAAGTCTTTTACGTTTCTGCAAGTACAAAATTCGCCTGAATCCCCTCAAGTGTGTTTTATGTGTCCCAACAAGTCGTCTACTTGGATTCATCGTATCCCACAAAGGGATAATGATAGATCCCCTCAAAGTGTAGGCTATCCTTGATCTCCCTTCCCCAAGAACTCGGCACCAACTATAGAGCCTCCAAGGCAAGGCCAACTTCCTTCACCACTTTGTGCCAGAATATGCAACAAAAGCTTACGGATTCATTCGCCTGCTCCGCACAAAAATCCCCTTTGTTTGCGATTAGCAAGCACAAGAATCATTTGATGCACTCAAGCAAGCCCTAGCTTCTGCACCATTACTCTCGGCACCAGACTTCACTCGAGACTTCATTCTCTATGTGTCAACCTCGGACAACGCCATCGCTGGAGTCTTGGTCCAAGAAGACGATGCTCACCATGAGCACATGATTTACTACATCAGTCAGAAGCTAACAGGACCCCCACTACGATATTCATCGAAGGAGAAATTGGCCCTCGTCATCGTCTTCTCGGCTCAGAAATTGCACCACTACATCATCACAGACCATACTCGTGTAATGGCTGATTCAAACCCAATGTGGTACCTCTTAAGCTGCCTTCTACAAGGTCAAGCAGCTAAGTGGGTGGTTGTCCTCCAAGAATTCGACTTAGAGTTTGTTTCCCTGAAAAGCATGAAGGCACTCGCGCTGGCCACACTCATGACTGATCTACCCCCATTAAACATGTCATCCCCCCCAAGGATGATCTCCCTAATGATTTCCTATTCTTCATATCCATAGACGACCCATGGTATGGGGGCATCCTTCTTTATTTACGAACACATAAGTTCACAGCACACTTAAACCGTGAGGATAGGCAATGCATCCGACATCAAGCCATTTGCCACCTGCTGATTGGAGATGTTATATATCATCGAGGCATTGATACCATCCTACATCGTTGCCTCACCCACGACGAGGCCGAGACCATCCTCAATGACTGTAGCATTGTCGCAGCTGTTAGCTCTTTGCCCCAAAAGCAAGAACCCTTCCAGCACCATTACACCTCGTAGTCACAGTCGGGCCCTTCTGCAAATGGGCAATCGACTTCATAACAATCAACCCCATCTCAGCCAACGGTCATAAATACATCATTATGGCATTCGATTACTTCACTAAATGGGCCAAGGCCATGCCCACATTTGATTGCAAAACTGAAACAGCAGCACGCTTCTTCTTTAACCATGTTATTTCATGATTTGGTGTTCCTAAACAATTAGTCTCAGACCATGGAGCACACTTTCAAGATGTCATATGGGCTGAGTTGTCAACGATGTTGAAATTTGAACACCAATACTCATCTTCCTACTACCCCCAGGGCAATGGCCAAGTTGAAGTAGTCAACAAAATCATCAAAACAATGCTCCAAAGGATGGCAGGAAACCATAAAACCAACTGGCATCACATGTTATTCTCCACCCTATGGGCTTATTGCACATCCAAAAATCCCGCAACCGGTTTCACCCCTTTCCGCCTAGTACATGGCGTTGAATCAGTGCTCCCTATAGAGTGCCAAATCCCATCCCTCCGCCTTGTGGTGGAACTCCTTCCTGATACTTCGCCTTTAGAAGAGTGACTCCTCCAACTTGAGCAAACCATAGAAGACGGTTGAGCTTCCCTCCAAGCCATTGAAGCAGCAAAAACATGGTCAAAGTTCCACTATGACTCCCATGTCCAACCTCGCACCTTTAGCGAAGGCGATATGGTTCTAGTCTACGACCAACCCAACGATAAGTTGGGCAAAGGAAAGTTCGAGTCAATGTGGAATGGCCCATATGTCATCTATCGTTGCCTCAAAAAAGGGGCATACACCCTTATTGACTCTGATGGAAAACTCTTGGAGAACCCCCGCAACGGGCTCTACCTCAAGAGATTTTACGTTTAACATCACCAATGAGTCTCTTGATTTTCTTTTCTTGTTTTTTAACGTTTTTTCCACAAATCAGGGAAACACCATTAGCTGCTAATCTAAAAATCACCCAGAACCTGTTTGAGACACCTCTCACACCTCTAGGCCCAAACCTCTATCTCATTATGAGACCATTGTCTCATGTTTAACAAACAAATTTCGGGACCACTCCCCAGAAGTCACCTTGATTTACAAGCCACAACATGGCAATGCAAGTGTCTGCGAACCTGTACTTGCATCATTCTTGCCTACCACTACTCATGCGGGTTTTCAGGCCACCTCCCGTAAGGAACATCATTTTTATTTTGTAACACATAGTTGTCTACTCCATCCACCACACCTTACATGGATCCGTGGACCATTGTCCAGAAAATGATTTATTTTTCTTGCATGTATTTGGCATATAACTGCCTCCGGACTTGCACTCACATCACATGTAGTCAATTCCATCCACCACATTTCACACACGACTCTCCTGACCACTGTCTGAGAGCCACCTCGGTTTGCGTGCCTCTGCTGCACCGACTCGTGTGCCTCTTCTGTGATCTATCCCATGCATGTATTGGTATGTTTGAGAGCCACCTGCTCCGTCCATACTGGATGAATGACCTTTGGACCATGGTCCACCATCCCAACATGGGGCACTGCCTATGCCACCGCAATCGGTTGACCATATTAGAGTTTCGTTTAAGCTCTTTTCTGACTCCTAAAAACATTGAAAATATTGTCGGGTGCAGCTGCTTCCTTTCCCGCTCGTTAAAGTATAGGAAAGGGCGTCTACATCGTCTTGTTTACCTCCTTTTGTGGACTATGTAGACCATCAAATGAAAGGACCACCTTGGCATATTGTATCCAAGACCGTTCCCCTCTGCATACTTTTATGCTTTCTCGGGCAGAGAGGCCGCACTTTACGAAAAAGCTCGCCATGGGTTGTCATTAAGCTCTTTTCCGGCCTTCTCATCAAGAAAAGATTGCCAAGCAAAATTGGTTTCGTTCATGCTCGTAAAAGTATCTGAATGGCCGTCCAATAAGTATAGGTTTAACCTTTTCCAGCCTGATTGGACTACCAATGGTAAAGAAGTCTCTCATCCCCTACAGGATGGGCGAGCTCTCCTATGTATAATTTTATCCTTTTTTGGGCACATGATACTACCAACAAAAAAGAGCCCCCACTGGAGTCTTCTTCATGCTTTCAAACTCTCTAAAATTAAAAGCACCATCAAGTATTTACTTTCTTGGGCTCGCCAAAAATCCACGAGATAGTACCACAACGGTGTCCCTAGACACCACCCCATAGAAAATAATTTGGCATCATTCCCCCTTTGGGTAGCCTTTGTCTAGAGTACTCTGCAATGTGCCTTCATTGGATCCCATCAATATCAAAAGTGTCTACCTCCCCCAAGTATTTCCCATCTCCAGTGACATAGCCAGTATTATAGCTATGATCCCATTCCCATGAGTCAGTTTCATTTGCTGCCTAGTCTGCCCTGCCGTCATACTCTGAACAAAGAAAGTTTGAGTCTACTACATTCCCCCTACCCAATTTTAACTCTTTCCCCTCCCCCCCCATTCAGTGGGTCAGTCCACAGATTGTCTCACATCTTTCGGTTATCTCCCTCATGCTTCGGGTCAAGGAAACACCATTTCCTTGACCAGGGGCAGGTCTCCCTATGTCAACGACAACACAGATATTCCAGAGGATAGACCCAGAGTTCCCTGTATATTGGTTTCATTAACCTCATCGATGAGTTCCTTGGATACTTGAGATGAGTCCTTAGTGCCTCTCGGGATGGTTGTTTCTCACGTGCTCGACTCCACCCACATCATCGCACCGTTGAGATTCATACAGGGTATTGGTCCGTGCAATATTTGATCGAAGACCTTGGATGTCACCTGACTCTAGCACATTTATGAGTCTATTCGAGGGACCAGGTTATGTCCCCTGTGATTTCTGGGTTGCGTTGGAGATAGTGTTCAGAAGCCCCAGCAATGCTTCTATATAGATTTATGATTGATGTAGCATACTTGTACCACACAGACTCTGACTCTCCATCATTGAGTCCATACAGTTGTGTACCATTCCAGATCTAGCAGGTTATCAGTCATGAAGATATAGAATTCCATGAGAATTCCATGGGTCCAATGTAGCAGTTCTTCAGATCAGTATTATATTCAGCCTCTAATTGAGGCAACCATTATTGTATCATCAGTTGTATATGATCAGCTCTTGTATTATAAAGCATAGATCACATTATTCTTTTGACATTTTTATGAGCATGGGGATGCTCGCCTCATCCATGTACATGTCACACATTATTTGTATCTCACCCATTGATGGGAACCATATTAATACAAAAACCAAAAGCCACCATGCCCCATCCCCAAAAGCACCATTTCTCCGCAAAAAATCCTATGATGTCCATCGGCCATACGATGTGCTCCTGTCCTCACACATCAGGGGGCAATCTGTTAACCCGAAAAAACCCTCACTCAGCTCTACATGGCCTACACCACCCAAGGACACCCACGCACAACCCTCATTTCACCCCATCAGACCCCCACACCCTCAAAAAGGCTTAAGAATGAGCAAAAGGGCTTTAAAACCCCCAAAAGAACCTAAATAAGTTCTCATATGGGCTAAAGCCTCCAAAAAGGGGCTAAAACCCCTAAAAGGAGCTAAGAACCCCAAAAGGAGCTAAAGTTAGGGCAGAAGGGGCTAAAATCCCAAAAAAGGGGCTAAAGCCCCAACCAGGGGCTTCAAACCCTAAAAATCCCCAAAAAAGATATAAATAGAGGGGTGGGGTCACTCTCAAAACATTCCTCCCTTGCAGGTTTGCAGGTTATTTCTAACATGTTTTTGCAAGTATTTTGTTTCTAATAGCAGTGTTTGCGGTTTATTGGAGCTGAACCCTAACCGTTTTTGCAGAGGGGTTCTATGTTTAATATTTTTCATTACTGTCTAGTTTCATTTCTGTTTTTACTTTCTACATTTCCATCCAGGAACTTATCCTTCCATCCTATAGATGGGATGTAGCCATTCCTGCCCTATAGCAAGGGAGAAATCCCTGCTACAGTTGGGCCATACCACTTGTTGAGGATAGAAAGTGGTGAAGAACCAAACAGCCTGGAAGATAACTTGCCCGACGTGTAGTTGTTTTTGGTCACTATGATGGAAGATCAGAACAAGGAGCTTAATGTTATCATCTACTTTTTGAGTACAGGCTATGCGGCTCCAAGATTCTCCGTCAATCAAAAGAAACACTTAGTAGTCAGAGCTGCGGTTTTCACATTGATTGCTGGACACCTCTATAAGTTGGGCCCAGATGAAATATTGTGCCACTGTGTTTTTTATTATGAGCTACCTTGGGTTATGAGTGAAACACATGTTGGTGTCGCAGGTGGACACTACACGGCAAAGGCAATTGTGCATAAGATATTGCATGCAAGACTATGGTGGCCAACCATACTGATGCAGGAGCATCGTGGCATGTCAGCAATGTGATGAATTGGTCACATGTTGTGGCATCTTTTGTAACCATTTTGTGCTGAGTCATAGTCTGAATAGCGGTGTAGGGAATCATTGTAGATCACGACTCCCTGCATGGAGATCAAACCGCTGGTAATTTGTTTCAGACAAGGATGTTTCACATGTGCCTTAGTAGTGTTTGTTTCAGTTGCAGGACCACTCAGGATAGGGTATCAGTTTTTAGTTTAAATAGATTGTTTAGAGATGTAAGGGGGGTTCTACTCTTCAGCATTTAGAATTTTGAGTTTGTAGAGAGAGGACAAACCTGTGTCTGATTCCTATTTGTAAATATTTTGAAGAATCGTAAGGAAAGAGATCCAAGCTGTGTGCATTTTCCTTTGTTTCTTAATAGAAGGATTAACCATGTGTTTGTTGTTAGATTTTTATCATTTAAGCAATATGATCTTAGGATCTTATCTGAGAGAATAACATGCACAGCAATAAACACAAGAGATAAGAGACACAAAGAATTTTCCTCGGGGAAACCATAAAGGAGAAAACCCTGCAACTTCCTCAGAGATAGAATGAGCACCAATGGAAATAGTAAAACCCAAAAACATAAAGATGATCTCCAACAACTTGTTCTCTCTCTCTCACTTGAGAGAGCTTCTCCTCTCTCACTCATACGCCCCAGTGAGTGAGTGTGTGTGTGATAAATATACAGGCTCACTCTCTATTTATATTCTTTCGTTCACTTGATGTCCACTTTAACATGTCGGCCCCACTTAACAATTACTTACTAGGGTGGACATCTCTAGGAGAGTCTAATAACCCTAGTGCCCCACAACTGTGGGGCCTTTGCCCTCCGATCAACAAGGAGGGTTAACCTTGACACAATTGCGGGGACTATTGCCCTGACTTACAATGGAGGGTTAACCTCAATGACTTTACATGACTTGTTTACATTTTTTAATCTCTCGATCAGAACATCGGGGCATGACATGACTCAATTACATTATAGATACTTCCTAGAATAAACATCAGGGTACAATACATAAGATATACAAGTGAATACATTCCGAAGTTACAAATACATCAACACTCCCTCTTAACTAGGAAGGTATTCTCTCGACACAATTTATCAGCATAAGTCTTCTTCTCTGTATCATCTGGACCATCATCAAGTCATCTTCATCTTCAAGTCATCTTCATCATCAAGTCATCACTAGATCTAGATCATCATTGGATCTAGATCATCACTGGATCATCATCGAAACTGGATCATCATTAAAACTAGATCATCACTGGATCATCATAAAGGCTGGATCATCATTGGATCATCATCATCATCACTACTTCCGCTATCTCAATCAAATTGTGCTATCTCTTCATTCTTCTCGTCACGGGAAGTTCTACAGAGCCATTCTTTTTTCATGTTGGTTGTAAGCCTAGCCTCCAAGTAGGTATTCATCTTCTTCAACACTTATATCTAACCGAATCAAAAAGGCCCACCTAGCACTTACATCTGACCATGGTCGAAAACTCATCACAAAGCATGTCACAAGGATCAACACTTATATCTAACCATGATACGAAACTCATCACACATCATGTGAGAAAGGCTCTGCACTTACATATAACCATGATAGGAAACTCATCACACATCATGTCAGAAAGGCTCTGCACTTACATCTGACCATGATAGGAAACTCATCACAGATCATGTCAGAAAGGCTCTCAGTCCCAGATTGAAATTCCTGGTAACTGACCAGGTGCCTCCATTCTCCCAGAGAATGGCCTCTCAGCACTTAAATTGAGCTTCAGTCCCAAACTGAAATTCCTGGTAACTGACCAGGTGCCTCCATTCTCCCATAGAATGGAATTTCAACACTTAAGCTGAGCTTCAGTCCCAGACTAAAATTCCTGGTAACTAACCAGGTGCCTCCATTCTCCCAGAGAATGGCATCTCAGCACTTAAGCTAAGCTTCAGTCCCAGACTGAAATTCCTGGTAACTGACCAGGTACCTCCATTCAGAGAATGGAATTCAATGCTTATATCTGCTCATGTGAGAGCACATCTCACAGTCACCTCAGAATTGCTCAGCACTCACATATGACCATGGAAGGAACCAATCCTCTCACCGTGACAGAATGGCTCAGCCCTTACATCTGACCATGGAAGGAACCAATCCTCTCACCATGTCATAATGGCTCACGGACTCATCACTTCCCCTTGGAGGGAACCTCGATCTGGAGAACACCAAGCTTCTCCCTGAAGTATCCAAACTTCACTCTGGCCAATGGATTAGTCAACACATCAACTATCTATTCGTTCATCGCAACATACTGGAGCTTCATTGCTCCTTTATGCACCATATCCCTGATATCGTGATATTTGATCTCGATATGCTTCGACTTGTCATAGAACACCGGGTTCTCCAACAACTTCACACAACTCTGGTTGTCACAATATATATACAAGTAGCATCCAACTGGAGATCAAATAAATCGGACAGTAGCTTCCTCAGCCATACTGCCTCACAACTAGCTAAACAAGCTGTGACATACTTTGCTTCAGTTGTAATCAGTGCCATGCGAGACTGTTTCCTGCTAAACCAAGAGATCACACCTGATCCCATACTGAAGCAGCACCCTGAAGTGCTCTTCCTATCGATGGCACTGCCTGCCCAATCTGAATCAACATAACCTTCCAGGTTAATCTTTTGATTCACCTCATACTTGAGCCCATAATCAACTGTACCCCTCAGGTACCTTAGAATATGCTTTGCATCAATCAAGTGAACATGTCTCGGATCTGTCAAGAACTAGCTCAATGTGTTCACAGCAAAGCAAATATCTGGTCTCGTGTTCGTCAGGTACATCAAGGACCCAATCATTTGACGATACATCGTAGCATCAACCGCTTCTGATGAAGCATCACTCAATAGATTCATGTTCGATGCCATAGGTGTGGTTATGGCCTTGCAGTCCATCATCCTGAACCTCTTCAGGATATCTACTTCATACTTCCCTTGTCCCAGGGAGATTCTGCCACACCTCCATGCCTAGAAAGTAATGCATCATATCCAAGTCCTTCATCTTGAACTCGGCAGCAAGTCTCCTTCTTGCAATTTTAATGAGTTCCTCTTTTCTGTCAGGAACAAGTCATTGATATATAACAGGAGCATCACTGGTCTTCTGCCTTCAACCTTGAAGAAAAGGTTGGAATCCTCTTTACTCTTAGTAAATCCTAGAGCCATCAGTAAGCTGTCCATCCTGTCATACCATGTCGAACCTTAGGATCTTCTGCAGTCACTCCCTCTGAAACGGAGCATCGTTCTCCCTCTGTCTTCCGTACTCTATGCTTGAATTATTATGTACCAGAGTGACAAGTAGCTTCCTCTGCTACTAATATTCTATGTATCCATCTAGGGTCACTAGATACCAAGATCCTATATCTTGAAAATGTTCTTCTCGCACCCATCTGTGAGCTTGTCATCCTCTTCAAGATCCTCATGTATGTATTATCCCATGGATGTCTTCTAAGCGCGTACAAGGTCTTCTTTAATATGCACACATGAGTATGTATGTCATGTGCCTCAACTCCCACTGGATGCAAATGTCTCTTCATAGTCTATGCCTTCTTTTTGTGAGAATCCTCGTGCTAAGAATCTTTCCTTGTATCCCACGATGTTTCCATCTATTGTATGATGGAACTACGAACTTCCCTTCAGGTATTGATATTGCAACCTAGACATCATTCTTCTTGAACTGGTCTTCCCTTTATTCTTGGTTACTTCTTCATAGCTGGAAGGTTCTGCATCAATGATGTCACTACATTCGTCATATTATTCTTCATCTTGAACTGTCGTCACTTGTTCTTCGGAAAACGTCTCATCCTTCTTTGCTTATAGGCAATTTTATGCGATCTTTCCTACAAATCAAATGCATTAGTTGTATGGTTAGAAACATTTCATAAGGTATATTCATAAAGAAAAAAAAATTTGCATCAATATATATGATTATGCAACTATTTTATCCAATACAACATTCATCCATATCTCATAGAAACTTTCTAGATGCCTTCCATCTCTACCATGACAACATTGAGATTATGCACTAATCCAATATGTCAGCAAAGAGGTTTCATTCTAGATAACTACCAATGGAGAGTTGTATAGCACCATGAGCTACTTACCCATCACATGCATATTAGTAGTATACTGTCATTAATGAAAACATTCTATCATGCATAATACATCAACTGAATATAAACAAATGCATAACAAAAACAATATCATGAAATGACAATTGAATACTTATCTTTATTTGTTTTGTGGGTAGGCTCCTTCTTGAGCCTTCAGCTTCATCATCTTCTTCATTCATAATAGCATCGTCTCTCATCCAAATGCTAAGATGGATAAGAGGTTCTTCAAGAGTTGAGTTCTTCGTATTCCTCATCGCTTGAGGGATCTTCTTTGGATGGTGAGAGCTTGATCTTTAGTTGCTCCCATCTTCTTTTCTCTTATTATGAGTCGAGCTTCTTCTTCTTCCCAAATTCTGCTGAAAGTAATCACTTCCTTCTGGCACACATTCCTCACATGAATGAATCCCATGATACTGGGAGGCCATTCAACGTGGCTATCACCACTTTTTCATTCTCCACTTCTTCTTCTACTGCTACAAGTTGTTCTTTGATTTGAGAGACCCTCGTAAAGTATGACTGTATGGTCTATGCATTCTGGATCTTCACATTCTACAACTATTTTCTCAAAGTCATATTCCGATTTATGTTCTTCCCTTCAAATAGCTTGATCAAGGAATCAAACATCTCTTTCAGTGTCTTTAGGGAAGACACAAGTGGTATAAGGTGATCCGTGATTGAATCAGCAATAATCTTCTTGGCCTTGACCAAGTTCTTCTAGTGTAGGGCTTTTAGCCTCATCTCCCACAGGAACTGGAACATCTCTACTTATGTAGGTGTCCAATTCATTTTCTTCAGAGAGATCATATACTTCCATGCTTGGAAGTTTTAAACTTCACCAAGCTTATCATCAAGCTGATGTGATAGATCACTTTGAAATGAGAACCTCAAATGTAAATAGCAAAAGATTAGATCTTACCAATTTGACGTGTCCGTCCTGGTTCCGGAGCTGGCTGATCTAGGGTTTGTCAGAGAAACTATAATTTTAAAAACTTGGAATCTTTCAGATATGATTGGATAGAAAGATATACCTCTTCAAGGTGAGCTGTCTAATGTACTCCTTTTCTGAAAACAGTGGATGGAACCTCCCGAAACAGGAAGCCCTAGTTTACCAATTTCTTCTGCAGAAATGCCTGATACTGTTTCTGCGGTATCTCCAAAAGTATTGCTCCTCTATGTCTCAAATTTTTTATTGACGTAACCTTGCCTATCCTTATTCCAACAACATAGGTTTCATCAGAATTGGTTTCACTAAGTGGGACTTATGAGCGGTTTCCCAAGGTGACCGGTTTCAGGATTGTTCCGCGTAGAGAAGTTCTACAGACTGCCACGTGTCACTGTTTCATCTTCAGGGTCTGAAACTTCTACCACATAAATTAAAGTCTGTACCCTTTCTGGAACATCTTGATAAATTTCATTTGGACCTTCGTAGCCTGAAATATAGCAATTCTCCCTAGGTGGCCTGTTTAGGGATGAATCCTGAAAGAGGATGGAACCCTACCTTGGAGGAATCATATATCCTAGAATATAGCGAATATGAGGCTAAAACTTGGACACAATGTACATCAGGATTTTATCTTCGACCTATGAAAGTTTTGGCCCCTGATACTTTTGCAATCCTAAGATATAGCGAATTTACCAAAACTTATCAGTTTTAGTATTTAGGGTTTTTCCAACTCAGGGTCAAACTAGGGTTTGACTTTCCCGGAGTTACACCCAACCAAAAATCTCGACCCAGGTCTGTAAAATTCGATTTTGATGAGGAGAGAAATCCTATGCCAGGCTCACTAAAAAATTATTCTTTTGTAAAAATCCCTAATTTCCCGTACCAAAAACTGAAAATGCCCGAAATCGAATTTTGCTTCACAGAAAGATGCACCCTTCAATGGAGAGTCAGCCTAGCATACTTTTGCTAATGGATTGTGGAGAGAGACTCAAAAACTAAGAAGCCCTAGCTTCTGCAGCTGCACAGTGTCTTCTTCTGAGGTTAGCTCTGATACCATGTTAGATTTTTATCATTTAAGCAATATGATCTTAGGATCTTATCTGAGAGAATAACATGCACAACAATAAACACAAGAGACAAGAGACACAAAGAATTTTCCTTGGGGAAACTATAAAGGAGAAAAACCTGCAACTTCCTTAGAGATAGAATGAGCACCAATGGCAGTAGTAAAACCTGAAAACATAAAGATGATCTCCGATAGCTTGTTCTCTCTCTCTCACTTAAGAGAGCTTCTCCTCTCTCACTCATGCGCCCCAGTGAGTGAGAGTGTGTGTGATAAATAGAGATGCTCTCTCTATTTCTATTCTTTTGTTCACTTGATGTCCACTTTAACATGTCAGCCCCACTTAACAATTACTTACTAGGGCCGACATCTCTAGGAGAATCTAATAACCCTAGTGCCCCACAACTGTGGGGACTTTGCCCTCCGATCAACAAGGGGGGTTAACCTTGACACAATTGTGGGGACTATTGCCCTCACTTACAATGGAGGGTTAACCTCAATGACTTTACATGACTTGTTTACATTATTGAATATCCCGATCAGAACATTGGGGCATGACATGACTCAATTACATTATAGATACTTCCCGGAATAAACATCGGGGTACAATACATAAGATATACAAGTGAATACATTATGAAGTTACAAATACATCAGCATTTATAGGGTTGTTAGCCTTTATGCATGTGTTGTGTTGAACTGTATATCTTGCAGAGCCGACTTCGGCGTTTTCATGAATATTTGGGTATTTCAGTGAAGTGTTGATTTCACGCATCAATTTCTTGTTTAAACGGTTGAAGTAGAGAGTAGATACATGCATAAGAGTGTTAGGTTAAAGTATCGTGAAGATTGCAGGCTAGATTGATCAATTTCATGATCAATCGACGCAACCTGCAGGTTTTTTTCCTTAACAAGTTTTTGCAAAGAACGAATGGTGGAAATTGAGGCCGCAGATCGAGATCTGACGGTCCTGAAGTATCCCGCACCAAGATTTGCAAGGAATTTAACAGATCCATTGAGATCTGAGAGTCGCATCGAAAGAAAGAAGATCGACGGTCGTGGAGAAGGCTGCACGGATCGAACGACTAAGAAAGCTATGGGGAAATATTTGCGGAGAGAAACTTGCGAGGGAGCAATTTTGAAAATTTGGCATCCCACCTCCTACATCCCACATCCCGCATGCGGAAACGTCATTGCGGAAACAGAGTTGCGGAAACGGAATTGCAGAGGTAAATCTACAGGAGGGCAGTTTTAGAGCAGAATTTGGCCATTGGGCTAAATTTGGCAATCCTACTAAGTGTAGCATCCGTTAGATCCTGGATGTGTTAGTTGGAGTTGGTTGAGATCGACCCACCTATCCCAATTTTGGTATCAGAGCAAGGAAGTTGAGATTTCATGTTGAGGAATTCCACGGCTGAGGTTGTGGGTAGAATTCTGAAGGATTAAGGAGAAGTGCATGTGTTAGCTATCATGGGCAGACCTGGGTTTACTGTGTTTAACCAACAACACCCCTAGCTCACTGGCCCTTTCGGCGACAGACCACGAAGCGGCCTGAAGTCTCACCCAAAGTGATTCTAATGGGTTGGCCAAGGACTCAAGCGTCTTGGACCAGGTTCTGTGGCATCCTACTTGTGACTCACAGCTCTGCTAGCCGCGAGGTCCCTTCCTCTGCGCATCACGTGACCCCCCCGCTCTCGTCGTGCAATCTCCTCGTCTCGCAGCTCTTCTAGCCGCGAGATCTCTCTCTTCCTGTCACACGGATCCCTTTCCGCGTCACGCAACTTCCACCGACTCGCGATGACTCCAGCCTTATCGCATCTCCGCGCACCAAGAAACACGTAACTTCTTCCCAACGCTAAGCCCTTAACCTACGGTATCGCGCACCGCAGCTCCTCTGCCGATGCGGTATCACCTCCCTGCGATATCTTACTCCCGCGGCTCAGCGCACTTAGCGTTGTTCGTGTCAACTTGCAGGACTCAACATGACAAGTTGTTTAACACTGCGACTAGTGACTGTTTCAAGCAAAGCATAAATGAACCCGCATACAATATGCCAAAGACTTCAACTTATATCTATCCTTCTATATTACTGCGAACTGAATAACGCTTTCATACATTAAACTATAAGCAAATTCTGATATACTAACTGTTAGATGCAACAAGTAAACACAACACATAACTCAATCACATAACACTCGATTTTAACGTGGTTCACCTCTAGGATGGAAGTTATGTCCACAGAACTTTGTTTCTATTATAGCTCAGGGGAAGGTAAACACAGTTTTGTTGCACCGCATATGCAGCTTGAGATATTCTCTCTTAGATCTCTTCTCTATCTCTATATTGTCTCTCTTACAATATACTCTTCCCTCTCTGTCGATCCCTGCGGATCGTTAAATGCATGCTCTATGAGCCAGCTACTGGTTACAGTAAGATACTACAGCTAATAACAGAACCAGAGCTCAACTCTATTACAATACAAGGTAGCTGTGAGCTAACAGACTCAATGGCTAAATAGCTAGCTGGATGGCTTAAAATGCCCAAAATGCCAACCTTTTACAATACAAAATACATCCCTTTATAGGCGGCCCGAAGGTCTCGCCATTACAACATTGTGGGCCTATCCCAACAGTAACCCAAACCCTAACTAGTGACAGTCAGAGTATCTGTACTTTGAGGTAGCTGCTATCCGTCACACCACAGCTCTCTGCGGTCTTCCATGCTTCTCGGCGCTGATCATGGGTACTCTGCACCACTTCCCTTCACCACAGCTTCCTGCAGTCTTCCATGCTTCCCAGCGCTGACCATGGGTACTGGCGCTGCTTCCCTAGCTGTCCTTTGTCTTCAATGCCGCAGCCTCGTTGCTCCTTTTCCTTTATGAGGGTAGCTAATCCCTCCCGTCTTCTGTCGCTGCCTTTAATGCAGTGGGTGAGCTCTCTCATCTCGGCCGCTCAAGTACCGTCGTCTTCCTTGACTTCTCTATCTTAAAATTCATGGTTTTCGGCTCTGCTCTGCAGCTGGAAACCTGCTACGGCGTCGTAGCTCTATCTTGTCTATCCGCCAAAACTGTCTGTCTGCTAAATTGGCAGCTTCTTCTATAGCTATGGGACCCTACTCCAACAGTCCCCTAACACTTACTTGTGGCTTATCCCCGAGCCACTACCAGCGGGCTTCTCCTGCTGTAGCTTCTCCTTGGCTTCCTGCGAAGTCTGTTGCAACCTGTCACAAATTCCTGCGACTTCCTTCTGCATCACTTCGACACACTCTCGTGCCAAGTCAAGCAAAGCTTGACTAATACTGGCGTCTTCTGTCGCGTCAGTTTCCTCTCTGGTGGTAGTGAACTCCTTCACTTTCTGCTCAACCGTATCGACTAACTCAGTGATTTGCTCCTGGTAGGGTTGAAGCAGGTCATTGATGTGTATCTCCTTTGTTCTTAATCACTGTGCCTCCTGCTGCAAGTGATTCATATCCTTTGTCTTCCTCATCTTCTGAAGAGCTGCTAAGCTCTTAATTTCTTCTTTCATTGCCGCCGTGGTATTCTCTATCTGCTGAATATTTTGCTGGATTTCTACTTTCTCAAGCGGCTGATCCAAGTCCGACCATGTGTTCGTCACATCATTTAGTACTGACAGTGCATCGTCGATGTGAGACTACATCTATGCAGAAACGAGTCGAAAGGCCTCTACTCTCGCTTGCTTGTCTACCTGGGAAGTGTCTTGTGCACGAGCCTCAAGCTCCTCGATCTGTGCTTGGTGGTCTTCTTCCATCTTGGCCTTTGCTTCTTCCATCCTGGCTACTGTTTCCTCCAGAGCCTTTGCTCTATCTACAACTCTTCTTACCTTCTGCGGAAGAGGCAAGGTGAATTCAATGTGGCATTGGGGTAACTCCAATGCAATGCTTTGTAGAACTTGAGAACGATCTTGTTCCCTTTCTTCATATGTTCGTAATTCATCTGCCTTCTTCTGAAAACTAGTGGCGAGTGCTGCATTCTTCTGCATCAGCTGCGTATTTTCTTGATAAGTCGTAAGCTCTCTACCTTTGAGCTCTGCGCTTAGTTGCTGCTGGATCATCTGCAACTGATCAATGTGAAAATGTGCGAGGTTAACCTCAACAGGTTTCCTAAACTGTACTGGTGGGTCCGTCATCGACGCAGGGAATTTGATGCTCCCTGGTGGAATCAAAACTGTGTTGAGACGACCCTTTGCTAGGATCTCTTCACGGGAGATCGACTGTTTCGAACTTTCTCCTGCTGGCACCTTGCTCAACTGAGTGTGGATTATGGCAGTTTTCTCAGTCAGTGTTTTCAACTCGCCTAACTGCTGGTCTATGGCCCCCTGCAGCTTGCCCTGTGATGCCTGCATCGCCTGAAATGTGTTGCTCATTCTGTCCCTTATTCTTACTGCGATTTGGTCATAGTCATCAGCTGTCAATTTAATCTCCCCAGTTGGGTTTGTAACCTTTTGTTTTTTCTTCATGGGCTCCTCCTCTGATGTGTCCTCTTCATCCTATGTCTGGGTTTCTACTCTGTCTTTTCCTTTGTCTACTAGGTCTGTCTGTGCAGTATCTGATTGTAGAGGTGTGGTATCTTCGTATTCTCGCTTCCATTGGTCGTCAAAGTCTTTAATGATGCCTTTGATATCCTGCGCTGTCATCCTGAACCAGCCAAGAGCCCAATCATCCCTTGTAGTCCTCTTTGGTCTCAGGTTGATTCTATGGCGGTCCACCATAAAATTAAGCCGACCATCATATGTGTCTACAACCTCCTTGCTGATCTGTGGTACTTCTAGGACGACTTTCTTCAGCAGCGTATAGTATTCATAGAATACTATCGCATTAAGCTTTTTCTTTTCTGGGTGGTTAGTCTCCCACAGGTTTGTATAGTGCACCCCTCTGGGCTCACCGCTTGCTAGCTGCCTAAATTGGGTATGGGGCGGCTCCTTCCACCCTACAAATGCACAGAGTATAATCAACCATGAAAAATGAAAATGGTGGGTGGCCTCATCCTATGCCGCTAAACAATCTGCCTGAAACATATTTAACAAAAATAAAGACCAGTTGAAATGTTCCCCCTCTGCAACCTATATAGCAAGTTTAATTACGGACCCTGTAACTTTCTTGGGCCGGAACTTAGTTAACAGTTTGCGTGCAAGCAAGCTAGCTGTAAAGCTGAGTGTTTTTTCTGATATGCTTGCAATATCGTAAGCCCGACCTCCTCTCTGTAGTTGGTACCTGGAAACTAGGGTGGGTGATAGCTTGGGTTCCTTGGTCTTTCATGTTGTATCTATCGTCGGGTGCTGACTAGTCTTGGACAGTCCGGTGATGCGATGTATGAGGTCGACGTTCAGGTCGACCTTGTTACCAAGCCAAAGGTAACCTCCATGTAAACAAGACAGTAGGATGTGCACCACGGCATTAACCTCTGCGCCGCGTCCGAAATGTGGTAGTCTCAATAGATTGAGCAGGCCTGAGCGCTCAAGGATCTGAACATGGTCCATGGGAATATAGTCGTCTACACCTGTCCTTGGGTTCTTCTGAATTGTAAGGTACTGGTCCGGCTGGAACTGGGGATATGTCTTAGCGTCGGCCAGGTTATAATCTATGAATTTAGCAACAGCTGCATATCCTAATAGGTCTCCATCTTCCCTTACTCGAGAATCAATCTGTGGTATGGGAACAGGAAACTTACCACTCTTGGGAATTTTTACTTCTGGTGTGCCTTCAGCTCGTGGCATAATGTAGTCTGCTGTAGTATGAACTTCTTCCTCCAACATCGAATTAGATTCTTCTGCTATCTGAGACTGGCTCTTCATCTGTGGCGGCTGTCTGGTCTGTGATGAACCTGGTTGGGCGCCCTTAGGCGGTGTCGTCATAATACCTCTAAGGCCGTCACGCTCAAACCTTCTCAAAATGCCTTCTATAGGTTCCTCCTCGGACAGAACCCACTTGGTGGAATGTCTTGGGTGTGCAATGGCTTCGAACTCTGGGAATCACAGCACTCTGTAACTAGGTGAACTCTGCACAGGAAAGTCTGAACAGCTTACTCTATAGCTCTCGGGTTTTTGCAAGTGTAACCCTCTCGAATGAACACTTTCTGCTTTTATGCCGAAGGCAGCAATCCTGGATGCAACGGTCATCTTGACTGGACCCGTCGGTCATAATAATTGCATGGACGAGACCACACCCGTCATCCAATCCTCAATAAATGGTGAAATCCGATCACACTTCCCTCGAAGCGTGTGTATACAGGCGCTGGTCTCGTCGAAGATTTGCCAAATCTGGAAACTTAATTATGTTGCAGCCAAATCTACGGTAAGGGATACCGTTCATTTCCTCATTAATGGCCTGTCAGAGGGCGACGTGACGGGCCCTCTATCGGTTGCAAAACTAGATACGTGACACGGGGAAACATCGCACTGCTGCGCTGCAACACCGCATCACCTGCACAAACAAACAAGCGTTTTTTTGTTTTTTTGTTTTTTTTTTAATGCCTTTTTTTTAATGCTTCCCAACCACTCATGACTTGCACAAAATGAACCAGCCTTATGCGATTCCTCATATTTATGATACCTGCCGGTGTAGACTAGTTCCCGGTGTGATGCCTCCTTTCAACTACACTGGACATCTGCACCACTATAAACTGGCTAAGCTAGGGCTAAGAGGTGGGGTGGCTATCACTATAGAGCTTAAGCCTACTGCCATTAATCAATGTGGGAAGAAGCTCCCCATTCAGCTGGCTGAGCTGAACGACACCTCCCTCTGTAACTTGTTGTATCTGATATGGCCCCAGCGAATGCATCTTGAACTTCCCTGGAAACTTAATGAATTTACTGTCATAGAGGAGTACTAGGTCTCCGATCTGGAAAGTCTTACTCTTAATGTGTCTGTCATGCCAAGCTTTTTCTTGTGCCTTCTGCACTTTCTGATGGAATCCGGCAATGAATCTATCTTCCTCTAAGGCAAGCAGTTGCGCTAGCCTTTCCTCCACTGTGTCTGTATCAGTCATCCCGGTGATCTGAGCGATTCGTAAGCTAGGAAGAGTATACTCCATAGGCATAACAGCCTCCTGTCCATACACCAAGCTGAAAGGTGTGTGTCCTGTAAGTTTCTTGCATGAGGTCCTATACGCCCATAATACAACATTAAATCTGAGGTCCCAATCATTCCTTTGGCTGTTGCAGATCTTAGTAAGAGCGTTTTCTAAAATCTTGTTAAAGGCCTCCACCGTACCGTTAGCCTGTGGGTGGTAGGGAGTGCTCTTATGGTGCTGAATATGGAATTCTTCTGTCAAGGCCTCAATGGTGAGGTTCAAGAAATGTGTGCCTTGATCGCTCATCAAAATTACTGGGCATCCAAATCTACTTATGATGTTCTCAAAAAGGAACTGTGCGGCTGTAGAGGAATCACAATTTCTTACTGCTTTGGCCTCTTCCCATCTGGTGAGGTAGTCTGTTCCGGTGATAATATATCTCGCGCCAGTGCGCTTTCTTGGTGGGTTGATAGGACCCACAAATTCTATAGCCCACTTGTCAAATGCGCGCAGCATAACCTGCGGTCGCAGCGGCACTTCATCGTGTCACGAGGGTTTTCCTACCCTCTGGCAGATATCACAGCATCTGCAAAAGTCCTTGGTATCCTTATGCAACGTAAGCCACCATAATCCTGCAACTAGGATTTTCTGCGCAGTCGGCTTTCCTACGAAATGACCTCCTGCGTTTCCTGAATGTGCCTCTCTGATAATAGTGTCTTTTTCATGCGGTATCACACATCTGCGCAAAACTTCATCCGGTCCTAACTTGTATAGGTGTCCTGCAATCAAGGTGAAGTCTGCTGCTTTAACAACCAACTGCTTCTTTTGCTGATTAGTGAACTCATCAGGTGCTAATCCTGTAGTGAGAAAGTGAATAATATTAGCATAGTAGTCGTCTGCGATCTGGATAGAAAACAACTGTGCATCTGGCAAATTGTCCTCTAGGTTACTTGGCTCTTCTCCTGAGTCTATCCGCGACAGATGATCAGGTCCAGGGTTTAATCTTCCTGGTTTAACAATGATTTCAAAATCATACTCCTGAAAGAGTAGTAACCATCTGCAGATTCTCCCCCCTAACACTGGCTTATTGACCAGATACTTCAATGCGGAATGGTCAATAAACATCTTGAACGAAGCACCCAATAGGTAGTACCTGAACTTCTGCAGTGCATACACCATAGCTAGGCCTTCTCTTTCCGTTGTGGTGTAGTTCCTTTCTGCTGGAATATGCGATAGGATGATCAATATCCCCTTCTCCTGGTTGCATTAAAACAACCCCTAGTGCGATGCCAGATGCATCCACATGTACATGAAATGGCTTAGTCCAATCTGGAAATACTAGGATGGGCGATGTAACCATCTTCTCTTTAAGTGTGTCTAGGCTCTGCTGACATTCCTCATTCCATAGGAATTTTACATCTTTCTTTAGCAATTTCTCCATTGGTGCTGTAATCTTTGCGTAGCCCTTGATGAACTTTCTGTAATACCCGGTATGACCAAGTATTGTCCTCAATTGCTTGACTGAGTTTGGTGCTGGAAGATTTACAATGATGGCAATCTTTGTGGGATCTACCATCAAGCCTTGTCTGCAAACAATGTGACCCAACAAAATACAAAATGGTGCACAAAATATACATTTCTTCAAGTTTAGAGAAATCTGGTACTGCCTACATTTCTCTAACATCAGTCTTAAATCTCCTATATGCTTGTCAATTAGTCCGAATACAGTCCAATCATCAAAATATACTTTTAGGAATTTATGGATGTATTCTTTAAATACAGCAACTACTACTCTAGAAAATATAGCTGGTGCATTCTTAAGACCAAAGGGCATTACCGTATACTGGAAGGAGCCCCATTCTGTTGCAAAGGTGGTCTTGGATCAATCTTCTGGATGTATTCTGATCTGATGGTAGCCTGAGAAGCCATCAGTGAAGGAGTAGACCTCCTTTCCTCCCACGTTGTCTAATACCTCATCAGTGAATGGTGTCGGAAATGGATCGTAAAGTGATGCATCGTTGAGCTTGCACAGATCGACACATATCCTGATGTCTCCTTTGGTTTTCTTCTCTTGCACGACCATGGGGCTAACCCATTCGCTTTCTTCTACCGGCTCAATGATGCCTGCTGCTAGCATCTTATCGATCTCGTCCTTTACTTTTTCTTTGTAGCACGGATTTAATCTATATGGACGCTGCTTGACTGGTCTAGCATCCTCCTTCAATGGTATCCTCATGACTCCCAGGTCTCCAACTATTCCCTTCATCTCTATGAACTTGGTGGGAAATAGGTCCTGATAGTCCTGTAACAAGTCTGCAATCTGTCCGACTGTTTCATCGTTCCAATAGTCTCCAATAGAGGCAAACTTAGGTTCTGTGTCTGTGCCAATATTGATTTTTTTTATCTTGATGGGCTCTGTAATTGCTGGATTTTCTAACTGTGGTCCCTCAACATCGCGAGTCCCTTCTGACTCCGGAATGTTGGTGTTGCGAGGATCTTCATCCTCCTCCTCTGGTTCAGATGCAAAATTATAACACTCTAACGCCTTTTTTAATGGGATAGCCCACTCAGGTTGAGCTGGCACTGATGTGGTACAGTCCTCAAATATCTTACTCTTTATTATATCTAGGGCCTGATCAACACTTGGATACACAGATTCAAAAGCGAAGGTGAGTAGGAAGCTGTCTATCATTAGTGGCCATGTAGTTGTTCCTTTGCGCAGTTCAGTCTCTGTATACCAGTTCCTTGGAACTGTATCCAAAGTATGAATGAATCGGTGAACCCATTCATTCTCGGGAATGTCCGACCAGCTCTGTTCACATGTCTGAATATGTGCTCTGGGGTCGCTCTCTCCTGTGTATTTCTACTGGACATACTCCCTGCCGACAGAAAATCTGATCGCCATCAATCTTTTAATATCATCCCATGATGCGATGTTCTCTTTATGTGCATACCACCATCTTGCAGGTGTGGCTCGTACTGCAAGGTCCATAGCTGCGATCCTCTGCTCGTGAGGAATCTATTGTTCAAACTGCTCAAGGAAGTCCTGGATATTTGTTAGACCATGAAATGATGGAATTTCATTGATCTCTGCGCCAATCCATCGCAATGACTTAGTCAAGTATGCGCATCTGCGCGCTGAGACTTCGTGAAGTTTGTTCTGCCAGTTCTCTAGACCAACATCTGAATCCGATGCGCATGAGCTGTCGCATCGCCAACTAATGTTCCCTTCTTTAGTCGGATTGACGTAGTCGCTCTGGTTTGTGGTCATCTGATAGATACTTTCCATGTTACGTGCCTCCTCCTCTGCTCGGATAGGTTCGATATATCTAGGACCCTGAAAGGGATCCAACGGCGCGATGGCCCAGATCTGCGCATCCTCAAAGGTCATTCGTCTTCTCTTTAGTTCGATAATAGCCATGTTACCGATCGCCCAATCAATGCCTAGTAGTGTTGGATACGGTCTACTATCGCCAATGATTTCTATAACTACAAAGTCCGTGAAGCTGCGAACTCCATCAATGTCAACCGGTACCTGCGGTAACCGACCCAGAGGTGATACTCGCTGCTAATTAGCTAATCTCAGATGGATAGGCGATCTGATTAACTTAGGGCTACCCATCTGTTCCCATGTCTGCTTATTCAGAACATTCACGTCCAATCCTAGATCTATGATCAGTTCATCCATTTCAAACTCTCCAACCTGCGCTGTGAGTCACATCTCTCTTCCTGTTCTTGTATGTCCTATAATATTATGAATAGCACGCGGTGTACTGCTCACGGAAGAAGATGGCTGACACTGATATATGATGTGCTGAAGTTCTATGATAGCTTGATCATTTCTTACAAGTTTTAAACAACTCCGCAGGAAGGAATGTACACTTCCTATCATCTCGTCCTCATCGCATCTTTCTGGTGTGGTAGCCTGCGATGTCTGTACAAGGCTATCGCCACAAGGTGCTTGCTGCGGTACGCCCCTAGACGGCAGTACCTGTGATTCTGATTGCGTAGGTTCATCAAAGAAAGACTTAGCTTCCTGAAATTTCTGTTTGTTCTTCTGCAGGTCGAGTGGTGTTGCTTTACTAGGAGCTCTACGCACCCACTCCTGCCTTGTGTTCTTTTTTGTCTCCTGCGATGTCCCACTGGTAGAAACACCGCTACGAGTCACAATATTGACTCTTGGTTCTGGCTCTTTCTGCTCAGCAGCAATAAGTTGGATGTTCTAGTGTACTGCTGGCTTAGGTTCTCTGAGCTTAGCTATCAAGGTAGGGCACTCCTCTATAGTATGGTCATAAGATTTGCAGTAGTTACAAGTGGTAGTGGGGCTCTGACAGTCCCTAGCATAGTGTCCTACAACTCCGCAGTTGTAACAAGTAACTGATCCCCGACCACGGCCAAAACCTTCTCCTCGTGCAAAGCCTCCTCCACGGCCTCGTCCTCTGAATCCTCCTCCACGGCCACCATAATCCAGATCAGGCTGTGGTCCTGCTACTGGACCCTGTGTCTCTGACTGGACTCTGTACAAGTCTTTCTTTGCTCCAACCATGAGATCATAGGCTCTGCAATCGTGTTCATCATGGCCTACAGACTTGCAGAAGACGCAGTATAAGTTCTTAGGTGTTTGCGTGTACTTCTGAAGTAGAGGGCACTGGTGAGGTAGATGTCCTCGCGTTTTGCATATTTCACACCACGGTCCGTGGGTCTATGGTAAGGGATTAGGAGCCCCTGCTGCTATATATTCTACAAAGACCAGGCAATTGTCTTTACTATGGCCTTGTGCTTTACATTTTACGCACCATATGTCTTGCGCAACCTCTTTCCCTTTCTTAAGTTCATGCAACTGTAATGTGAGATTAGCCAACTGGTTTTGTAAGGTTGCCATGCATGTACTGCTCTTAGCTAGAGGTGAAGCCTCTAGTTTCATCGCCATCTCCAACGCGTCATCCTGCATCTGGAGTTTCTGCTGCATTAATGGCAGTCTAATGTGAGCGAGCAGCGCTGCAGTAAACCATTCCTTATGCTACTCCGACGCGAACTCAAAACTGACTTGGTCGATAAGGGCTTTGAATTTCTGATCAAAGTCCCACACCGACTCTGTAGGTAGCTGTTTGATGTCTTTGAGTTCTGTAATACACTGTGACTCAGGCTTAGGATTCTTAAACTCTTTAATCATGGTGGTCTTGACCTGGGCAAGTGTCCTGGGTACTGTGGTATACTTTATGTACCATGTTAATGCTCGATCTCTTAGTGTGGTGACCAACTGTACAAGTTTAAGGTTATCGTCATTGATTGTTTTAATGGTCCACATGGCTTCACATAGAAACCAATGTTGCTCTGGGTCTTCTGCCCCTGTTCCCTTAAATATAGGTAGCTTCATATCATCCCCCATTCTATTTCTACGTGGTGGATGTTGATTCACTGTGTTACTACCACTCGGCGGTGTAGGTGGAGGTGATGTAGCGGTGGTAGGTACTGCCTGTGAGCTACTGGATGGAGTTCCTACGGGATTGTTCTAAGTCCCAGTCTATTTCTGTGGGGGTGTAAGGGTGGTAAGGGATACCCCCCTCTATTCCTTCTGTGGTACTATGACTCTGTTGTCTAGTACTATCTGAACTGTCTTCAAATATTGGAGATCTGAAATCTACTTTATACTTCTTTCCACTTCGTGTTCTTCCAATGTCATCAAAATCACTTTCAAACTCTTGTGACATTACTATTTCTACTTATTCATCTGAAACTAGATCCATTGTTCCTTTTTCATGTAATAGCATCTTAATGGACAAGTTTAAAGATCTTAGGTACTTACCATGATATCCTTTAAAGAAGTAGCGCTTAGCCTCGCTGAAGCTTTTCGTCTGGTCAACTGCAAACTCTGTGACGAAGCCTCCTAGAACACTTGTAAGCCAGAAGTCTACTGCTCTTGTGAGGGGATTATCAAGGTTCTCCACGATCTGAATCAGCTCTGGTGTCCAGACAATGTCTCTTTTCTTTTTGAATATGCCTGTATCGGTCAACTTTAATAACCAGTCGTAAAGCTCTTTTCCAAAGGTCATAAAAAATATCACATGGATGTTTGTAAGGACATGTTTCTGTAACCAGGCCTCTGTGTTTAGTTTAGGACTCCTGTTCTCTCGTTCGGCAAACTCTTTCAGGTTAGACCAAATCCACTCGTTGAGTTCATCTCTAGTAGGGCGCCACCAGAACATCAGTGCTTAGTTTGTTCAAAACCGGCAATGGAACCATTTGTTGGCTATCATGGGCAGACCCGGGTTTACTGTGTTTAACCAACAACACCCCTAGCTCACTGGCCCTTTAAACGACAGACCGCGAAGCGGCCTAAAGTCTCACCCGAAGTGATTCTAATGGGTTGGCCAAGGACTCAAGCATCTTGGACCAGGTTCTGTGGCATCCTACTTGTGACTCCCAGCTCTGCTAGCCGCAAGGTCCCTTCCTCTGCGCGTCACGCGACCCCCCCACTTGTGTCGCGCAATCTCCTCGTCTCGCAGCTCTTCTAGCCGCGAGATCTCTCTCTTCCTATCGCACGGATCCCTTTCTGCGTCACGCAACTTCCATCGACTCGCGATGACTCCAGCCTTATCGCATCTCCGCGCACCAGGCAACACGTAACTTCTTCCCAACGCTAAGCCCTTAACCTACAGTATCGTGCATCGCAGCTCCTCTGCCAATGCGGTATTGCCTCCCTGTGATATCCTACTCCTGCGGCTTAGCGCACTTAGCGTTGTTCTTGTCGACTTGCAGGACTCAACATGACAGGCTGTTTAACACTGCGACTAGTGACTGTTTCAAGCAAAGCCTAAATGAACCCGCATACAACATGCCAACGACTTCAACTTATATCTATCCTTCTATATTACTGCAAACTGAATAACGCATTCATACATTAAACTGTAAGCAAAGTCTGATATACTAACTGTTAGATGCAACAAGTAAACACAATACATAACACTCGATTTTAACGTGGTTCACCTCCAAGATGGAAGTTATGTCCACAGAACTGTGTTTCTATTATAGCTCAGGGGAAGGTAAACACAGTTCTGCTGCACCGCATATGCAGCTTGAGATCTTCTCTCTTAGATCTCTTCTCTATCTCTATATTGTCTCTCTTACAATATACTCTTCCCTCTCTGTCAATCCCTGCGGATCGTTACATGCATGCTCTATGAGCCAGCTACTGGTTACAGTAAGATACTACAGCTAATAACAGAACCAGAGCTCAACTCTATTACAATACAAGGTAGCTGTGAGCTAACAGACTCAATGGCTAACTAGCTAGCTGGATGGCTTAAAATGCTCAAAATGCCAACCTTTTACAATACAAAATACAACCCTTTATAGGCGGCCCGAAGGTCTCGCCATTACAACACTGTGGGCCTGTCCCAACAGTAACCCAAACCCTAACTAGTGACAGTCGGTTTATATGTACTTTGAGGTAGCCGCTATCCGTCACACCACAGCTCTCTGTGGTCTTCCATGCTTCCCGGCGCTGATCATGGGTACTATGCACCGCTTCCCTTCACCACAGCTTCCTGCAGTCTTCCATGCTTCCCAGTGCTGACCATGGGTACCGGTGCTGCTTCCCTGGCTATCCTTTGTCTTCAATGCCTCAGCCTCGTTGCTCCTTTTCCTTTATGAGGGTAGTTGAGCCCTCCTGTCTTTTACCGCTGCCTTTAATGAAGTGGGTGAGCTCTCTCGTCTCGGTCGCTCAAGTACCGTCGTCTTCCTTGACTTCTCTATCTTAAAAGTCATGGTTTTCGGCTCTGCTCTGCAGCTGGAAACCTGCTACGGCGTCGTAGCTCTATCTTGTCTATCCGCCAAAACTGTCTGTCTGCTAAATTGGCAGCTTCTTCTGTAGCTGCGGGACCCTGCTCCAACAGCATGAAAGAGAGAAGTATAGCCATATGAGCCTGAAGAGAGCAAAGAAAGAGTACTCAGAAGGTTCTAGATAGAGGACCAGTATTACCAACAGATCAAGGGCTGAGGAGAGGCTTGGTGAGTTAAGTTCTAACAGTGTGAAAGAGAACTATTATTGTAGAGGCTTAGAGTGGGAAGATGGCTGCACGCATTGGAAGAGCAAGAGGTCATGACAGAGGTCGACCAAGAGGGAATGCAGAAGATCTAGAAGAAATGAGGGAGTTAAGGGAACGTCTGGAAGCCATGGAAACAAATAGACCAAGAGACCTAGAAGAAGGGGATATAAGTGAACCCGAGGATGAAGAGAAAAGAGAAGAAGCTACACCTATGCAGAAAACGCCAGAGTTAAGATGTTTCATATCTATTCTAGGAGTGACTTCAAGGTCGAGATCGGAGTTGCCTACATATGATGGGAGTCTCGTTGCGGAGCATCTCATTGACTGGATCAGTGATATGGATGAGTACTTTGAGTACGATGAGGTAGAAGAAGATAAGAGAGTCAGATTGCTTGTGGCGAGGTTGAAAGGTCATGCATCCTTATGGTGGGATAGTGTCCAAGCAAAAAGATGAAGGAAGAATAAACCCTTGATAAAAAGCTAGGATAGAATGATAGCAAATATGAGGGCTAAGTTCTTTCCCAAATATTACCAATTAATTTTGTATAGACAAGTACATAACCTTAGGTAGAGATTGTTAACAGTGAGAGAATACACTAAGGAGTTCTACAAAGTAAACCTAAGCGCTGGATATGCGGAAGAGTCAACAAAAAAGGCTGCTAGATATGTGAATGGTCTAAGGATGGACATCCAAGAAGAGATCAACATGATTTTGCCTAGGACAATGGAGGAGGCATATCAGTGCACCTTAAGGGCAGAAGAGAAGATAACAAGGAAGCAGAGCTTCAATAGAGGTCACGATTCAGCCAAAGGAAGAGGGCAAGCGACAGGAAGAGGAATATTTGGACCACAGAGAGGGGAGTCCAATAACTCTAGCTAGCAAGAGCAGCATGGCAGAGGAGGTGATTCTAGTAGAAGAGGACCTTACCAAGGAGGTAGAGGTAGAGGATGAGGCATCGTTAGATGCTACAAATGCAACCAGTTGGGCCATAAGTCATTTGAATCTATGTAGCACAGAATGAGTAGCAGCAAGAATAGTCTATGGTAGAAGAAGTCTTGCCAGAGACAGGAGAGTCTTTGATGATGAACAAGGTCTTGTTGAAACCCGAGAAGGAGCAAGCAGAGCCTGCTCAAAGGAAGTTGTTGTTCAGGACTACATGTAAAGTTCAAGGGAAGTGTTGTAAGATGGTGATTGACAGTGGGAGTACTGACAATCTTATTTCCACAGAGATGGTGGAAAAGCTGAGGCTAAAGAAGACCAAGCATCCAGTTCCATATAAAGTATCTTGGTTACATAAAGGACATCAAATCTTGGTGAGTGAATAGTGTGAAGTTGATTTTCAGATAGGTCCATATAAAGACAAGGTTCTATGTGATGTTATGCCAATGGATGTTTGTCATATATTGTTAGGCATACCGTGGTAATTTGACAAGAAAGTAACTCATGATGGTGGGAGTAACTGCCATAGTTTCGAGCAGAATGGGAGAACCATTGTACTTCACCCTCTACAAGTGGGAAGTACAGCATGGCAGTCAGAACCTAAATTTTTTATGTTGTCAGGAAAATAGTATTTGTAGCAGGTTGAGGAAGCAGATTTGAACTATGCTGTGGTGTGCAAACCAAGAGTGGTGACAATGAAGACTAATGTGATAGATCTACCTAAGGAGATTAAGGAGATGTTGAGTGGGTATAGAGACATTATGGTGGATGATTTACCCAATGAACTACCACCAAGGAGGAATATAAGTCATCGGATTGATTTTATTCCAGGAGCCAGTTTACCAAACAAGGCAGCATACAGTTTAACACCTCAAGAGAATGAAGAACTGAGGAAGCGGGTCCAAGGATTGTTGGACAAAGGATTGGTTTAGAAGAGTCTGATTCCATGTATGGTACCAGCAGTAATGACACCCAAGAAGGATGGTAAGTGGAGGATGTGTACTGACTCCAGAGCAATTAAAAAGATCACCATTATATATAGGTTTCCATTACCAAGGATGGATGACCTGATGGATTGCCTAAGTGGGGAAACATGCTTTTCAAAGCTGGATTTGAAGAGTTGATATCATCAGATAAGGATAAGAGAAGGAGATGAGTGGAAGACAGCCTTCAAGACAAATCATGGGTTGTATGAGTGGTTGGTCATGCCATTCGGATTTTCCAATGCACCAAGTACCTTTATGAGGTTGATGAATGAAGTCTTGAGAGATTTCATAGGTAAGTTTATGATAGTTTACCTTGATGACATTTTGGTTCTCAGCCAAACAGAAGAAGAGCATCTGAAGCATTTGAGATATGTTTTGGAGAGGCTGCAACAGGAAAAGTTGTTGATAAATGTGAAGAAGTGTACCTTCATGAAGACAGAGCTAGTGTATTTGGGTTTTGTTATCTTGAGAGATGGGTTGAAGATGGATCTAGAAAAGGTGCAAGCAATCATTGATTGGCCTTCACCTAGGAACATATTTGAGGTAAGGAGCTTTCATGGATTGGCAAGCTTCTATATGAAATTTATAACGAATTTCAGTGGAATTTGTGCGTCTATTGTTGAGACAATTAAGAAGGATAGACAACCGTTTCAATGGATAGCAGAGGTTGAAAGAAACTTTCAGTTCTTGAAGAAGAATATCACTGAGCAACTAGTATTGAAGTTACCAGACTTCAACCACCCATTCCAAGTGAAGTGTGATGCTAGTGGAGTAGCAATCGGAGATGTGCTTAGTCAGGAGGACAGGCCTATAGTGTATTTCAGTGAGAAGCTGAATGATGCAAAGCAGAAGTATTCATCTTATGACAAGGAGTTTTATGCTATTGTTCAAGCAATGAAGCATTGGAAGCATTACTTGATGCCCAAAGAGTTTGTGTTATATTCAGATAACCATGCATTACAGTACATAATGCAACAACCTAAGTTAAACCTGAAGCATGTCAAGTGGGTTGAGTTCTTACAGAGATTTACCTGTGTGTTGAAACACATAAGTGGATAGTCAAACAGAGTAGCTGACGCCTTGAGTAGGAGACTACTGATCATGCAAGAAAATCAGATCCAAGTTTTGGGGTTTGAGGATTTGAGAGATTTGTATGAAGCTAACAGTGATTTCCAGAAGGCTTACAGGGCTTGTAAGAATCCAGTAGAGGTGGACAGAGAGCCATGGATGGAGTATACACTACAAGATGTTTTACTCTTTAAAGACAGTAAGTTATGTATACCAAAGTGTTCTATGAGAGAGAACTTGATACAGGAGAAACATAATGGAGGTATGGCAGGTCACTTTAGAAGTGATAAAACTTTCGGACAGTTGGGTCATTTCTATTTCTAGCCAAGGATGAGGTCTGAAGTTGAGAAGTTTGTAAGCAGATGCACAGTATGCCAGCATGCTAAGGGGAGAAGCCAGAACACATGATTGTATACACCATTGCCTATTCCAACTAGGCCTTGCGATTTTGTGAGTATGGATTTCATTCTAGGTTTACCAAGAACTCAAAGGGGACATGATTCTATCTTTGTTGTTGTTGATAGATTTTCTAAGATGGCACATTTCATTCCATGTTACAAGACTAGTGATGCCACACGCATTGTTAACTTGTTCTTTGATGGAGTTGTGAAACTACATGGTTTACCTATAAGCATTGTATCAGACAGAGATGTGAAGTTCACGGGGAATTTTTGGAGAACCTTGTGGAAGAAGTTGGGTACCAGACTAAATTTTAGTTCAGCATATCACCCACAGTCTGATGGACAGACCGAAGTAGTCAATAGGATTCTGGGAAACATGTTGAGGAGTTTAATTGGGGAAATTCCTAAGCAGTGGGACAGAGTATTAGCTCAAGCTGAGTTTGCATATAATGATTCACCAAACATGAGTACAAGGATGAGTCCATTTCAAATTCTATATGGAATGCATCCAAGAGGAGTGAATGAACTTTGTGACTTAGGTCAATTGGAGAAACGAAGTGCTGATGGTGAAGAGTTTGCAACAAGAATCATTGAGTTGCAAGAGCAAGTGAAAGCAATATTGCAATAGAGTAACACCAGTTACAAGACCCGAGCATATTCCAAAAGGAAGGAAAAGAAATATGAGGTAGGATATTTGGTCTTAGCATATCTGAAGAGAGACAACTTTCCTAAAGGAGAGTATAACAAGATGAAGATGAAGAATATTGGACCCTGTAGAATACTCAGGAAGTTTTCAACGAATGCTTACAAGTTAGAGATGCCTACAGGAGTGGGTATTCCACCAATATTTAATGTAGCCGATCTATATCCTTATGTAATAGGTGACACTGGAACCTTTACAGGAGGTGAAGATCCTACTGAAGACTTACAATGGGTAACACAGATGCCTGTGACACAACCATTGGAATTCGAGGCCGTTCTCGACACTAGGGTGACAAAGAGTACAAGGAAAAAGGAATATTTGGAGTACTTGGTCAAGTGGAAGAAGAGACCAATGAAAGATTCCACTTGGATGAGCGATGTAGAGTTGGAGACTAAGGGTTTTACTGTAGTTGATCTTATGAACAAGGGTTCATAATTTTCTACCTTGCGAGTCTGATGCAAGAGCATCGTGGCATGCCAGCAATGTGATGAATTGGTCACATGCTGTGGCATCTTTTGTAACCATTTTGTGCTGATTCATAGTCTGAATAGCGACGTAGGTAATCATTGCGGATCACGACTCCCTGCGTGGAGATCAAACCGTCGGTAATCAGTTTCATACAAGGACATTTCACCATGCGCCTTAGTAGTGTTTGTTTGAGTTGCAGGACCACTCAGCATAGGGTAGCATTTTTTAGTTTAAATAGACCATTTAGAGATGTAAGGGGGGTTATGCTCTTCAACATTTAGAATTCTGAGTTTGTAGAGAGAGGACAGACCTGTGTCTAATTCCTGTTTGTAAATATTTTGAAGAATTGGAAGGAGAGAGATCCAAGCTGTGTGCATTTTCCTTTGTTTCTTAATAGAAGGATTAACCGTGTGTTTGTAGGGTTGTTAGCCTTTATGCATGTGCTGTGTTGAATTGTATATCTTGCAGATCCGACTTCAGCATTTTCATGAATATTTGTGTATTTCAGTGAAGTGTTGATTTCACGCATCAATTTCTTGTTTAAACAATTGAAGTAGAGAGTAGATACATGCATAAGAGTGTTAGGTTAAAGTATCGAGAAGATTGCAGGCCAGATTTGATCAATTTCATGATCAATCGGTGCAACCCGCAGGTTTCTGCCTTAACGATTTTTTGCAGAGAACGAACAGTGGAAATTGAGGCTACAGATCGAGATCTGACGGTCTTGAAGTATCTCACACCAAGATTTGCAAGGAAGTTAACAGATCCATAGAGATCTGAGAGCCACATCGAAAGAAAGAAGATCGATGGTCGTGGAGAAGGCCGCACGGATCGAACGACTGAGAAAGTTGCGGGGAAATATTTGTGAAGAGAAAGTTGCAGGGGAGCAACTTTGAAAAGTTAGCATCCCGCATCCCGCATCCCGCATGTGGAAATGTTGTTGTGGAAATAGAGTTGTGGAAACGGAATTACGGAGAGCAATTTGGGAAATCGAGATCCCGCATCCCGCATCCAACCTACGGAAGGGGATTTGCGGAGGTAAATCTACGGGAGGGTAGTTTTAGAGCGGAATTTGGCCATTGGGCTAAATTTGGCAGTCCTGATAAGTGTAGGAGCCATTTGATCCTGGATGTGCTGGTTGGAGTCGGTTGAGATCGACCCACCTACACCACATATACATGGATACTAAAATCTTCTGCAGGCGCTGTGATATCTGCCAGAGAATAGGAAAACCATCGCGTCGTGATGAGATGCCTCTTGCACCACAGATAACACTGCAAGCCTTCAACAAATGGGATGTTGAATTTTTTGGACCGATCAGTCCACTAGGGAAAAATACTGGTGCACGCTACATTATCACTACGACAGACTACTTAACCAGATGGGCTGAAGCTGCTCCTGTTAAAGATTGCACCAATGCGACCGCGACGAATTTTTTTATTTGAAAACATAATCACCAGATTTGGCTGTCCAAAAATTCTATTAAGTGACTAAGGTACGTATTTAAAAAAAAAATGATTGCTGAGCTTACTACAGAGTTCTATATCCAGCATAAGAAGATGACACCCTATCATCCTCATGCGAATGGAACGGTCTAAGCTTTTAACAATATTCTATAGAATGCGTTGGCCAAGGTATGCAATGTGCACTGAGATGACTGAGATAAAAAAGTATCAGCTATGCTATGGGCATATCACACAGCTTGTAAACGACTAATAGGGCACACCCCATTCAAATTGGTATATGGACAGGAAGTTGTTTTACCAATGGAGTATATTGTGCCAAGCCTATGGATTGTTGCACTGACGGAGATGACCGACGGAGATGTTGTTGAACAGAGGTTGTCGTAGCTCGTTCAGATGGAAGAGGAATGCTTCGTTGCAGGATTTCATCAGAGTATCGAGAAGCAGAGATAGAAGGCGTGGCATGATCACCATATCTGGATCAAACCATTCAAATTTGGATGACTTGTGTTGCTGTATGAGAACAAATTTTTCAAACACCCAAGAAAGCTAAAGACGCACTGGCTAGGGCCATATGTGATTGCGCACATCATTGATGCAGGCCTTGTAAAAATGCAGAGACTAGATGGAACTTATGTTGCAGGTATGGTGAATGGAAATTGACCTGAAACCATACTATGATGGTCACAACATCCCTGGCTAAAGTCACGAAGCACGTGAAAAAAAAAATGCGAAGAGGCAGAAATTGTTCTGTCGCACATCTACGACGGAACCAGCGGAAAGTGCAAGGAAAAGTGGAAATGGTAGGCTGACCGACATTAAAGTATGAATATCCGGCAAATATTGAGGTGATTATGACAGCTAAGTGTCATTAATTCGATGAGATACGAGGAGAATGACGGCATGCTTTTTGGTCCCAACAGTCGTTCGTGTCATAACTGCCATAACTGTGCTGATAGGTACAGCGCAGCACTCCAGCTGTCGAGTTAATGAAGGAACACGTCGGTCGAGAAACCCATTTGATCGATTAGACCTCGAACTCCCATCGCATGATGACTGCCGAACGCATCGGTGACTATAAATACAAGGCTTCGCCAACAAGCATTCTTTTACGCGCACACACAGAGCGCGTGAAAACCAGAGCCAAGAATTTACAAAGCCGAAGCCTGTCACTGAGTGAGTCGACACCAATGGTAATAGAGATCTCTAGTGCAATTGAGCTATCTGACGTAACTATCAATCTAGAGTGTCCAATTGAAGAAGAGGTCACATCGCCCGAAGTACAACAACCAGAGCGAGAACCAGAACTCAACCCAATGGCGCGAGCAAGGAAGAAGCCTGCTACGGCCCCTGTTCCACCCCCTAGTTCGGGCCCTGTGCCAAACCCAGTATAGAAACCACTAACTACACCTGAACAAACTACCATGGAGTCAAGGCAGGCTAGAGAGAGAGTGATGGGAGAGTCATCCAGGCCAAGAATGACAGGGAAACGCAATGCTAAGGCCATTGTGGACAACCCTGGGAAAGAGCCGATGGAGGAAGACGTGCTGGAGGAGGACTCCCTACCTGGTAGAGACCCAGAAGCTGAGGAGGAAGAAGAGAGCTTCCCGCACTATGTCTAGCCAAGGAAAGCCAAGGCAGAGCCAGTGATGCTTCCCACGAAAGCACGCACATTTTTAGTAGCACCTCGGATCCCTGAGAATGTACCCCTGCTAATGGACATAATGCCAAAGCTCGCCAAGTTAGGATTTGAGGATTATGACACTCACCTGCAGCTGGGTTTAGAACGAAAGAACTGCATGGTCACGATTCAGACCAGGCTGACTGGGCCCAAGGTTCTCAAGCCGATGAAGTGGGATACTAGTGTCGACCAAATAGGCCAAGTAGCACAAGGCCCTCCTGAAAGAAAAGGAACAAGAAATTGAGGCACGCGAGCACAACCGCGTTGCACTTGCTAAAGACATTAAGGGCGTCATCACAGAGTTCCCACCAGAAGCGAGCCAGGAAGATGAAGATGAAGATTCAGCTGTGTGATAAATAAAGAGGCTCACTCTCTATTTATACTAATTCCTAACTTGACATTAACTCACCAGGGCCGACTTCTCTAGGAGATTCTAATAACCCTAGTGTCCCTCAACTGCTGGGACTTTAACCCTTGAACAATAAGGAGGGTTACCCTTAATGACTTTACATGAATTGTTTACTTTATTGATTCTCCTGATAGGATCATCGGGGTATGACATGACACAATTACATCATTGATACTCCCAATAGGGACATTGGGGTATAATATACAAGTGAATACATTCCGAAGTTACAAATACATCAACACTCCCTCTTAACTAGGAAGGTATTCTCTTGACACAATTTATCAGCACAAGTCTTCTTCTCTGGGTCATCACTAGATCATCATCAAGTCATCATCATCAAGTCTAGATCATCACTAGATCATCATTGGATCATCATCAAGTCTGGATCATCACTGGATCATCATCACTGCTTCCGCTATCTTGAATAAATGGTGCTATCTCTCAATTCTACTCATCATAGGAAGTTCTACAGAGCCATTCTTTTTCATGTTGGTTGTAGGCCTAGTCTCCATGTATTCCTTCATCATCTTCAGCACTTATATTTGACCATGAAATGAACCATGTCAGAAAGGCCCACCCAACACTTACATCTAACCATGGGAGGAACACATCCAAGAACCATGTCAGAAAGGCACGCCCAACATTCACATCTGACCATGGGAGGAACACATCCAAAACCCATGTCAAAAAGGCCCAACACTCACATCCGACCTCATCTTGTCAGAAAGGCTCTGCACTTACATCCGAACTCATCTTGTTAGAAAGTCTCTGCACTTACATCCAACCTCATCTTGTCAGAAAGGCTCTGCACTTACATCTGATCATGTGGGAACACATCCCGCAATCACATTAGAATGGCTCTGCACTTATATCTGATCATGTGGGAACACATCCCACAATCACATCAGAATGGCTCTGCACTGATCATGTGGGAACACATCCCACAATCACATCAGAATGTCTCTGCACTGATCATGTGGGAACACATCCCACAATCACATCAGAATGGATCTGCATTGATCATGTGGGAACACATCCCACAATCACATCAGAATGTCTCTGCACTGATCATGTGGGAACACATCCCACAATCACATCAGAATATCTCTGCACTTACATATGACCATGTGGAACCCAGCCTTCCACCATGTCAAAAAGGCTAACGGACATATCAATTCCCTTTGTAGGGAACCTCGATCTGGAGAACACCAAGCTTCTCCCTAAAGTACTCAAACTTCACTCTAGCTAATGGTTTGGTAAACACATCAGCTATCTACTCATCCGTCGCAATATATTGGAGCTTCACTGCTCCTCTCTGCACCATATCCCTGATATAGTGATATTTGATCTCAATATGCTTCTACTTGTCATGGAACACTAGGTTCTCTGACAACTTCACAAAACTCTGGTTGTCGCAATATATATAATTAGCATCCAGCTAGAGATCAAATAAGTCAAACAGTAGCTTTCTCAACCACACTACCTCACAACTAGCCGAACAAGCTGCAACATACTCTGCTTTGGCTGTACTCAGTGCCACACATGATTGCTTCCTGCTAAACCAGGAGATCACACCTGATCCCATACTGAAGCAACACCCTCAAGTGCTCTTCCTATCAATGGCACTAACTGCCCAATCTGAATCCACATAACCTTCCAGGTTAATCTTCTGATTTTCCTCATACTTGAGCCCATAATCAACTGTACCCCTTAAGTACCTCAGAATATGCTTTGCAGCAATCAAGTAAACATGTCTCAGATCTGTTAGGAACTGGCTCAATGTGTTCACATCAAAGTAAATATCTAGTCTCGTATTCATCAGGTACATCAAGGACCCAATCATCTGACGATACATCGTAGCATCGACCAACTCTGATGAAGCATCACTCAATAGCTTCATATTTGATGCCATAGGTGTGGTCATGGCCTTCCAGTCCATCATCTCGAATCTCTTCAGGATCACGACCGCATACTTCCCTTGTCCTAGGGAGATTCCATCCGCATTCTGCCACACCTCCATGCCTAGAAAGTAATGCATCATACCCAAGTCCTTCATCTCAAACTAAGCATCCAGCTTCCTCTTCGTGTCAGCAATCAACCCATCTGTACCTGTTAAAAACAGTTCATCTACATACAGTAGGAGCATCACTGTGTTCCCTTCTTCAACCTTGTAGTAAAGGTTGGAATCTGCTTTACTTTTGGTAAAGCCCAAACTAGTCAGGACTCTATCAATTCTGTCGTACCACGTCCTGGGTGCCTATTTCAAACCATGCAGGGCTTTCTTCAATTTACACACATGAGTCTTCATATCATGTGTCTCAAAGCCGAGTGGTTGCTCCACATATACTTCCTCTTCTACTACACCATTCAAGAAAGTTGTCTTGACATCCATCTAGTGTACTTTCCATTTCATTACTGTAGCTAAAGTAGGTACTAATCTAATGGAAGTATATATGGCTACAGGTGCAAAAGTATATTCATAATCTATCCCTTCTTTCTGGAAGAATCCACGAGCCACAAATCTTACTTTATATTTCTCTATGCTACCATCTACAGCATGCTTGATCTTATAGATCCATTTGTAAGTCACAATAGACTTCCCCTCTGGTCTTGGGACAACATCCCAAACATCATTCTTCATGATCGACGGATACTCCTCTATCATAGCATCCTTCCATTCTTTCTTTTCTGCCACTTCTTCATAGTTGGAAGGTTCTTTATCGATGATGTCACATAATAGGGATACATATCCGGAGTAGGACCTAGTTCTCTTCCTTTCTATGTGCATTTCTTTTGGAGCCCCATATCTCTCTACACATTGGATAGCCTCTCGTACCCATGTAGGTTTCCTCTTGTGAGGATTCTTTTCCTAAGGTGGATCTACAGGTTCTTGAGGTTCTTATATTTCTCGATCTTCTTCTGGAATTGCTTCACCCATGGTTGTATCTCGGATCCTGGGTATTTTAGTTTTTTTAGGATCTTCAACTGGTCTCTTCCTCGATTTGTTCTAAGCTGTGTCTTCATCGAATGTTACATCTCTGCTGATCTTGATCTTCTTGAATCCTGGGAAGTATATTCTGTAAGCCTTCGAGCTTTCAGAGTATCCCACAAATTTACCCTTCTTTCCTGAAGGATCTAACTTTGTCCTCTTTTCTTTTGGAATGTGTATGTACACTGGACATCCAAATATTCTGAGATGATTGACTTCTGGTTTCTTGCCAAAAAACACTTCTTCAGGTGTCTTGTTCTCGAGTACTCTATGTGGAGTATGGTTCTGTACATACACAGCTGTCCTGGCAGCTTCTACCCATAGATGCATAGGAAGATCTTGATCACTGAGCATTGCCTTTGCTACTTCCATTATTGTTTTATTCTTCCTTTCTGCAAGCCCATTCTGTTGTGGATTATATGGAGTGGTCAACTCACTCTTAATCCTTGAATCTCTGCATAATTCGTTGAATTCATTTGATGTGAATTCTCCACCATTGTCTGATCAAAAAATCTTGATCTTCTTCTCCATGTGGTTTTCAATCAAGGCTTTGAATTCCTTGAACTTGCTGAATAGTTCATATTTGTTCTTCATGAACCATATCCATTTCTTCCTAGAAAATTCATCAATGAAAGAAACATAGTATACATACCCGCTTAATGAACTGGATGACATTTGACCGCTGTTAGAATAATCCATCAGGATTATTGTAAATAAATAATAAATAGGAATATGAATAGATAGGAAGGTGAAAAGGCTGGTTCTCAACCGCCACATTGTAATGTATAAATAAATGTTTTAGCCATGAATAGAATTGAATCGGGAGTTATTACCAACAAGTGGTATTAGATCTTGGCTACGTGCCTGCCGTAACTCCTGCCTGCTGCATTTCAGACCTGGCATTCTACCTGCCAGTCTGCTCTTTCAGGCTGCCTGCCCATAGCCAGTCTTCCCCTGCACTCATTCATTGTGTGCGTTTCTCCTCTAGTCTCTGCGTGCATGCATTATTGGTATAGCACAATACCTAACCCTAATTTTTCAGAACTGTGCTTTGGTCTCCTCCGTTTCTCTGTTCAATCCCAGCGTTTTGAATATTATTCTACGTGAGCGTGAGCATGTTGTATGATTCTGCGTGAAGGGTGTGCCTGCTGTGGCTCCCTTGCTGTACTGAATTGAAGTGAAACATTTTCTGTATTGTAAGCCATATGTTGACGGTCTCCCTAGCTATATTTGACGGGTAATTGCTACGAATTCCTTGTGAGATGCTGCGATTTCTGAAAACGTCCATGACCAGATTGTATACCATATATCAATATGCATGAAGAACCATACCATATATCTTTGATTGCGTGAGTATACCATATATCTATATCTTTGACTGCGTGGAGATTTCTCTAATACGAACCCTAATCTCTGCTGTGAATTTGGAGCTTTAATTACAACGTGGAGCTGGACCGGAAGAATTTGTGATCTCCTTCCTGCGACTTGAAGACTGCGTGGAGATTTCTCTAGTGGTGTGGTCAGTTTTGAGATTGCTGGAGACTTACAGGCTACGTCCTGTTTTATTGATTCATTAAAAATTCCTTACATTGCCCCTTCTCTAGGAGGTTGTGAAAGCCTTGTCGAGCAGCCTACCATTATTTCCTACTGGGATCAGAGCTCTGAACAGAGAGCTCGTCTTGGTATCAAGGACAATTTAGTTCGATTTAGCTGTGGAGTTGAAGCTTTTGACGACATAGAAAGTGATATCTTACAGGCTTTGAAAGATGTCTAATGAATAATCAACTAAGCTGACCTGTTTTGGCGTGCTTTTGCATGAGTCATATCATACTTTTTGCTTTTGCATGGAGAGATTATTTGTAGTTTATAAATGATCAACAAATCTTTGGTATATGCTGCGTATTGAAGAGGAGGCCTGCGTACTGAACAGGAGACTGCATATGCTGCTTGGAGAAGAGACCATCGTTGAATGATATTGTGGTGTAATTCCCTTTATCTATTAGCGTGAAGCTGTGCATCATTTTGCTGAAGTCACGTTGAAGGCTGCGTTGGAGAATCATTTTGCTGAAGTCACGTTGAAGGCTGCGTTGGAGAAGAGACTGCTACCTGAAGTGGAGACTGCTACCTGCCTAAAGAACCTGCGTTGGAGACTGAGCGTTGAAGACTGCTGTAGGCTGCGTTAAAGGCTGAAGATGTCTGCGTGGAGGTAAAAAATTTGGTGTGATCGTTGGATTACACAAACCCTAATTTTTGCAAACCCATACATATGAAGAAATCATTCTGATATGTTCCTTTGGAAAATAGCACTGTCATGTGACATGAAAATATTGTTGTAAACGGTTGCAGAGCTTATTATTTTTTATGTTTGTACACCTCCATATAAATTGTATGACAGAGACATAGACTTACATAGTGAATAGAGCTTGTCGAAGACATTGTTTATACTAGCTAGTGCAGATGTAATTTTACAAGGACTGTATTGTAAAAAGTAGCAGAGACTTAGACCTGCTTCTTTCATATAGCTGAGATCGTTGACTGGTGCTATTCAAAACCTTATATTTTGTGACAGTTCACAGCATATTAAGATTGTAAATCACCTTGGCAGAGGCTGTAGACCTGCAAGGTTATTGTTTTTCTATTTCTCTTTGTCATATAAAGTTCATTCTTGTAAATTACACTAACAGTTGTAAAGATGCACTCTTTGGCATCTAGTATTGGTGTTGCCCTAGCTGGCAAAGACCAATCCAAAGAACCTTCCAAGGGAGATTGCAGCAAGAGAGGCATAGGGGGCAGAAACAACTCCAGAAAAAAATCAAAGTGCAAACGTTGTGGAAAGAATGGGCACACATCAGATCAGTGTTGGGCTTTGTGGGACTCCATCAAAGACAAGCACAACCAGAAGAAAGATGACCAAGATGCTAGTAAATCTTCTGATTCTTGTATTGTTGCACATTGTAATCTTGTATTTAATGAAATGACTTCTCTTTCATCTTATAAAGATTGTTGGCTACTTGATACTGGTGCAACATCACACATGACATTTAGAAAAGACTGTTTTGAAGAACTGAATGAAACAATAGATGGCATAGTTTACTTTGCAGATAAATCAAGTATTAAACCAAAGGGAATGGGCACCATTCGACTGAAGATGCCTGGATTCCCTGATTTCTTGTTGAAGAACGTTCTCTATCTTCCAGAGTTGCAGAGAAGCCTGTTGTCCTTGGTGGAGATTCGACAACAAGGCCATTCCATCCACATGTTTGATGGAATCGTTGAAATAAGAAATTCCTCTGACAACCAAGTTATCATGACTGGATACGAAGATGGAAAGTTTTTGAAGCTCAAGGGTTCATCCGCAAGATTTCAGAACTATGCCTACCTCTCTCAGCATGGAGAAGGTAATATGTCATCTAGCTCATTGTGGCATGCAAGATTTGGTCATCTAAATTATAACAGTCTTCGTTTGTTGAGAAAGAATGGTGTATTTGGTTTTCCCACCATTCCCAAAGAGAAGAATAAATGTGATGCATGTATATTAGGGAAACATAGTAAGCTACCATTCCATGAATCTAATTTCAAAGCAAGTAGGAAATTAGAACTAGTCCATT
>LPNX010223115.1:0-19490 GCA_001517045.1 Pseudotsuga menziesii | reverse complement strand
TGCAAAGAGGGTTCTAAGATACTTGAAGGGGGCTCAAGACGTTGGACTCAAGTACTCTAAAGTGGATGACTTCAAACTTATTGGGTACTCAGACTCAGATTTGGATGGCGATAAGGAGACATGAGTATCAACTTCTGGATACAATATGAGTCTTGGATCAACAGCTGTCTCATGGAGATCACGCAAACAGTCAGTTCCAGTAGATTCAACAACAGAAGTAGAATATGTGGCTGCAGCTGAAGCAACGAAAGAAATAGTATGGCTCAGGAAGATACTTGAAGATTTGCAAGAAAAACAAGAGAAATCCACTCCATTGTTGGTCGACAATACTTCTACAATCAAGCTGGCTAAGAATCCTAGATTCCATGATCGAACCAAACACATCAACACAAAGTATCATTTGATTCGACATCATGTAGAGGCCAAGACAGTCCATCTTCGACATTGTTCCACAAATGATCAAGTTGCAAACATCTTCACCAAAGCACTTGGACGAGAAAAGTTTGAAAGATTCAGAAACATGCTCGGACTTACGAACACCCCTTCGGATTAAGAGGGGGATTGTTAGAATAATCCGTCGAGATTATTGTAAATAAATAATAAATAGGAATATGAATAGATAGGAAGGTGAAAAGGCTGGTTCTCAACCGCCACATTGTAATCTATAAATAAATGTTTCAGCCATGAATAGAATTGAATTGGGAGTTATTACCAACAACCGCATACATCGGAGTGAATGATTTCCAAGATTCCTTTAGCCTTGCTTTCACTACTTGGAAATGTCTTCTTTGTGTTCTTTCCTTTTGCACATCCCTTGCATACTCCTTCATGTTTTGCCTGCATTTCTAGAAGACCTTCAACAACTTTGATTGCAAGTGGTAGTGCCCTACAGTGCACATGTGCAAGCCTTCTATGCCAAAGTTCATTTGGTTCAACTGAGTCATGAACCAAAGCTTGTTCTGGTTGGCCCTTTAATCTGTATAGTCCTCCCTCTTGTTCTCCAATTACTACTGCATCGTCAATAGTCTTTCCTTTTGGCCACATGAGGACTTGGCCATCTATAAATGCAACTCTTATGCCTTTTGCATCTAATGCAGAGATGGAGAAAAGGTTATTCTTTAGTCTTGGTATAAATAGGACATCCTTCATTTTCATAGACTTTCCATAGTCTAATTTGTACGAGGATTCTCCACTACCTTTTATTGGATATTGGTAGTCATCCCCAAGTTTCACCTTGTGGGGTGATTCATGTTCTGATAGTTTCACAAAGGATTCTGTAAATCCCATCATGTGTTTGGAAGCCCCACTATCAATACGCCAGTCATTGCTTCCATGTGTGACAGTTCCCGTGAGGGCAGATATCAACACATATTCTTCATCACTTGAAGAACCATCACTGTCTTGTTTGATTCTCTTCTCGGAAGGCTCATCATCTTCTGTAGCATGAGCATGATGTCTTTTCTTGTTTCCCTTCCTCTTGTGAGATCTATCTTTGTTTCTAGGACAATCTCTTGCAAGGTGTCCTCTTTCATCACATGTATAGAAAATGAACTTAGACAAATCTTTGTTATATTTTCTAGTGTTATTCTTCTGGCGAGAGTGCTTACCTCTGTGATGGCTTGTTCTGCTTTTCTTGGATTGTATTATGAGAGCTTGATCTTCACTTCCCATCTTTTCTTATCGAGCTAATATTCAAGTTTCTTCTTGTGAGCACTCCTCCCACAGTCTACTAAACTTGACTAGCTTCTTTCTGGCACAGATCCCTTGAATGAAAGAGCCCCATGCCCTAGGGAGACCATTCAAGGTGGTCATCACAATTTCAGCATTCTCTAGTTCTTCATCTACAACTTCAAGCTGTTCCTTCATCTAAAAGACCCTTGTAAAGAAAGACTGGATGGTCTCTGCATTCTGGATCTTTACATTCTTCAATTGGTTTCTCAGAGTCGTCTTTCAGTTTATGTTCTTCCCTTCAAATAACTTGGTTAGGGCATCAAACATCTCTTTAGGTGTCTTTAGGGAGGACACCTGAGGTATGAGATGATCCTTGATTGAATCAACAATAATAGTCTTAGCCATGACCAATTTCTTTTTGTGTAAGGTCATAGCCTCATCTCCCTCTGGAACTGGAACTTCTCCACTTATGTAGGAGTCCAATTCATTTTCTTCTAGGACCAAGGAGATCATATACTTCCAGGCTTGAAAGTTATCAGCTCCCTCAAGCTTTTCATCAAGCTTGGTATGATGAGACATCTTAACAGAGAACCCCAAATGTAAATGCAAAAGATTTAGGTCTTACCAGGTTAAGATGTCGGAACTGGATCTGGAGCTGAATTTGTGCAGAGTTGGTGTTCTGGTTCAAGAGCAGATTTAGGGTTTGACTTTCCCAGAGTTCTACCCAACCAAAAACTTTGATCTTGATCTCTAAAATTCGATTTTGGGGAGGAGATCAAACCAAGCCTAGGCTCACTCAAAAATTCTACTTCTGTGGAAAGCCCTAATTTCCCGCAGTAGTGTTGGGTCAAAAACTGAAAATGATCAGAATCAGATTCTGCTTCGATAGAAAGATGCGCCCTAGAGAGGAGAGTCAACCTAGCCTTCTTTTGCTGAAAATCTGTGGAGAGAGATCCAAAAAGTAGGAATCCCTAGCTTCAGCAGCTGCATAGTATCTTCCTCTTAGGTTAGCTCTGATACCATGTTAGATTTTTAACATTTAAGCTATATGATCTTAGGATCTTATCTAAGAGAATAACAAGCACAACACTCAATCACAAGAGACAATGAACACAAAGATTCTCCTCGGGGAAACAATAAAGGACAAAACCCCGCACCTTCCTTAGAGATAGAATCACCGCCAAAAGTAAAACCCAAATATACAAAGATGATCTCCCAATAGCAGTAGTCTCTCTGTCTCTCTTGTCCAAGCTTCTTCTCTCTCTCTCTCAGTTATGTGCTACAACTAAGTGTGTGTGACAGTGTGATAAATAGAGAGGCTCACTCTCTACTTATACTAATTCCTGACTTGACATTAACTCACCAGGGCCGACTTCTCTAGGAGAGTCTAATAACCCTAGTGCCCCACAACTGCAGGGACTTTAACCCTTGAATGATAGGGAGGGTTACCCTCAATGACTTTACATGACTTGTTTACTTTATTGATTCTCCCGATAGGATCATCGGGGTATGATATGACACAATTATGTCACTGATACTCCCAATAGGGACATTGGGGTATAATATACAAGTGAATACATTCCAAAGTTACAAATACATCAACTTACCTGAGTCTGTAATAACTGAGTAGTAATCAGTCAACCCTGCATGGTCTTGTAAATGATATAAACAGAAGGAACCCACTCTGTATAAGGGTTAGATCTTGTTAGATTTTGTTCTATGAGATCATATTAGATTTAGTTAGATTCAGTAGTTGACTTAGAGGAGAGTCTGGTTGAAGTAGAAGGTTGTTGAGTCGCGGATCTTGCAGCTCTGTGCGAAGACCGCTAGTAAAGTAGAAGAGTTGATCTAGGCTATGTGCGGATCAGTATGAGTAGATAGAGAATAAATCAGAGAGCATGAGAGAAAGAAGATTGAGGTAGAAAGACCTATCTTAAGAATAGTCTGCAAGTTGCAAGGTACAAGGTGCTACCTATATTTCTCATGCCAGATGAAGATCACCTTGGCGGTTTTTCCCAGATGGGCTTCCACGTTAGTTGCTATGTTATATGGATGAATGTTGTTGAATGGTGAATGTTTATGTGAATGTTTTCTTATCTTACAGTATTACAAGTTAGAGTTGTTGACTAATGTATGTCTCAATATGAATGAATGACTGTTTAAAAGTATTGTTGCACTATTATGTATGAGTTCAAGGTTAAGCTGCTAAGTCAAAACATAAGTTGCGCACTATTTGTTAAGTATAAGGAATTGGATGTGTCTCATAGTTGCGCCAGTTGTTAAAGTTTAAGGACAAGGTCGTGTCGCGTCGGTAACCTATGGCACTTGGTTGTGCTCCTACCACAGAGTGAAAGATTCCATTCCATCATCTTTGTCAAGCTCCTTGGCTGCACGCCAAGGGACTATAATCCCTCGCCAACTGCAAAAACATGGTTATGGAAGTTACCCATTAAGATATATCAAGTGAGACTGTGCCTGACTCGCAGGCATTTCCGACTGAGCTTGCTATGTCAGGCCGATGTCTTTTTGTGTCTTGTTGGTATTGTGTTGTTGTTGAATTGCAGGTCGAGACAAGGAAGAGAAAGAGGCCAACAGAACGCATAAGTAGAAAAGAATTTACTAAGTTGCAGAACCTCAAGCATAGGTAGAGAAAATTACAAGTATCATTCAACTTGTACATGAAAGGTGTGACAATCCTTGGGGTCGATAGGACTGCCAACTTCAGAACACATCAATTCCAAACTTGTGGAAAAATTGAAGACAATGGAAGAAGAAGTGCGACAGGAAACTGAATAAGTTGTGAAAATATTCCAGGATTTTCAAAGCAAGGTCGCAATAATAGAGGTTTCGGACTAATGTGGCTCGGGACGAGCGACATGTGAGTGTTGGGGGCCTATTGGCCCTAGGAAAAGACAACCAAAATAATGATCAAAAGGATGAAGATTATGGTTGCAAGATGAGGAAAATCCACGATGGAAGGAGCCGCGACAGAAGAGGAATAAAGCAAGTTGAAAAGTAGAGTTCGACTAATTTTGGGGAAAGAGTTAGTTAGACTAAAAGCTTGCTTTTAGTAATAAAGCATGATTGTATTTTGGGTCGATAGTGACTATTTTTGGATGTAACTGAATGTGTTAAAATAGAAACACAACCTATCGACTGAGAGTTGAGAGTCCGTCGACAATTGAATCAAAGATTTGTAACATAAGAAAAGCTTATAAAAGCATAAACCTAAGTTGTGTGCAGGTGGATCGACCATAGAGAGACTTGCTTAGTTAGATAATCGATCTAGGCTATGTGTGGATTGGCTATTGAGAGAAAGAGATAGAGACACCAAAATGATATTTATCTAAGTCATGCCCAGGTGCACGCTGGGGACAACAGTTGACTAAATGAGTCGAGCACTGTTATGGCAACAGCATAGAAAAGAACAAGTAAAGTAGGAAACACAATAAATTGACAGAAAGTATGCACACAGACAATATGCAAGAATTTGAACCAATTTCTATATTATTACTTCTTCTCTATGAAGGTTGGTCATTTGTTACAATAATGTACATGTTTATATAGAATGTTGACACGCTTGGGTGACTACCCGTTACGTTTAGTTACAAGAAGTTATAACTGTTCGAAAGTTCAACCGTCATAGACAACTGGAAGCCAGAGATATTTTGTCAATGTTCGATAGCCATCGATACTGACAAGGCATGCCAATATGTTGTATGTCAAGTGTGAAACCTGTCGAGGTTTGTCGATTATGTCAAGGTTCGGACTTGTCGAAGCCGATGTTGAACCTATCGAAGCAGTCGAAGTAGTTGAAGTGATAAACTTTTTCGAAGTTCAACAACATGCCAATTGCTAGTTAGATCATTCCTCCTTACTTAATAAACAAAGGTCTCCATTGTGTATTTGTTCAGGTGAGGAAACTTGCTGGCTACTTCAGTAGCAGAGTACCATTTTCCTTGCATGGGGAGCTTTCCAGATTTAGCCACTTGAAACAAGGGAATGGAGTTTGTCCTTATATGGCGTATGCGTCGTCCCACAATGGTGTCATAAAGAAGAGGTTCCTGAACATTTGGATGGATGTCTTCGGGTTCTATTGTCTGCAAGTCATGTTGTTCCAACAATGGTGCATGGTATGGTCAAAGTAGATCTACATTAAAGACTGGATGTAGGCCAAGGCATGCAGGAATGTCGATCTAAAAAACATTTTCTCCAATCTCCTTAAGGATATTGTATGGACCATATTGCAAAGGTTTCATCTTTCTGTATGGACTAGTGAAACACTCCTTCTTCATATGTAACCAGACCTGATCCCCAATTTGGAATGAATGAAGAATACGATGCTTGTCATGTCGGGCCTTAGCTTTTGCATTAGCTCATTGCAACGTTTCATGTGCTTGCTTCTAAATGTTTTAGATTTGATCTCCGAACTTTAATGCTTTCTCAACTTTTCGTCCTTCTAAGTCGGTGTCATTCGACCGTGTCAAGGAACTAATCAAGTCGATAGGCGATGAGGGTTGAAATCCATAACATATCTCAAATGGACTCTTTCCCATAAAACTTTGTCGAGCATCATTGTAGTTGTGTTGTATGTATTGAAGGTTGTCATCCCATGTTCGACGATGCTTGTGGTTGTATATGTGAAGCAGTTATACTACCAAGTGATCTACAACTTCCATCTGTCTGTCTGTCTGCGGATGGAAGGCTGTCGAAAAAGAAAGTCTCGCGCCAAGTTGTTGCTAGAGAGTTTTCCAAAAGATCCTGACAAATCTAGCATCTCTGTTGGAAATAATGGTCATTGGGAGGCCATAATGTTTCCACAAATGTTTGAAGAAGAGTTGAGCAGTTTGTTATGTTTTCGTATCCTTCTTGCATGGTATAAGTATAGCCATCTCGAAAAATCTGTCAACTACTACTAAGATTGCATCATGATGATGTTTGGCAGTAGGATATCCTGTCAAGTAGTCCATATAAATAGATTCCCATGGTTGACTATGAACTGGTAGGGGTGTGTACAACCCTTTTTGTCGATTCAGCGGTTTAGCAATGGCACAAACTACGCACGATCGAATGTACTTGTTGGCGTTAGATTTAAGTGAAGGCCAGTAAAAATACTTTTGGACAATAACAAGTGTTTTTGTGACTCCAAAACGTCCCGCAGTCTTGCTGTAATGTGCATCCCAAATGATTTTATGTCAGTGCTCATCGGTCAGTACACAAAGTTGTCCAAGCTTGTATAATAAGGTGTTCTTTAGGAAGTAGTCAGTAGTAGAAAATGTGTCGGCCTGAAGCTATCGATAACTTGCGAAGAATTCACAGTCTACTGAATACAATTGTGGCCAAGTAGTGGTGTTGTAACCCTGCATACTCATCACTGTAGACAATAGAGTAATGGGCACTCGACTGAGACAATTAGCTACAACATTGGCTTGCCTTTCCCATATTTAATTACCAACTCAAACTGTTGCAGGTAATTAATCCACTTGATTTGCCGGGTTGTCTATAGTTTCGACTAGGATGGGGTGAAATGCAAAGGTTTATGGTTAATGAGAATGGTCGTTTCCTTGCCATGAATGTAGTGTCTCTATTGTAATCTCACAGATCACATAAGGTTACCAATAATACACATAAAGAACCATTTAGATATGCAGAGACAAGAATTAAGAATAGATAGTAGAATAACAGATTATATTATAGAATCACATGAGTGTCCATACATATACAAAACTAAACCAAGTTCTTAACTGGATCAACGGCCTATTATATATGATTACAAAATGGTTATGAGTAACTACTTGTCGGTTCGTTCAACCGACATGACCTTTGGAGGCCGACCTAATCTCCGATTAGTCGGTTGACTAGTCTAGTCGGCTCACCGACTGGCTCCTCCAACATCTCCCCCAAGAACAAAACCTTTCTTCGTCCTGAAGAAACAAGGGAGGTACAAAACTCTCTCTCAAGTAGCTTGCTTTTTGTTGTTATGTCTTCATGGGATGTGCAGTCTAATAGATGGTTTTCTTTGTACACATACTTCGACTATGGCTTCTACTGAAATGGCCAGTTGGTGTTGAAAATCTGCCCAACTGCAGAGAGCTCTCTAGATGTCTATGGTCAATGTTGTAATGCTAGATAAAGTCGCCAATTTCTCCTGAATTGAGAGTTCTACGATATTAATCATATCGGGCCCCAAAAGTTGGGCTTTTTCATCTGCTATGTCCATCAGTAGTTTCATTTATGGACAGATTGTGTCCAGTTTGTCGATGCTGGAAAGAGTCTGGTTTACCCATTGATGAGCATGTCTTTCTATCTTCTCTAGTTTTGTTGTTTCCGACACAATTTGCTCTTGTATTATGCTCCTCATTGCTTCATCCAGACCTTGTCGAGTCTCCAGTATCTTGATGTGTTCACGAGTTTCTCGAGCCTTTTGAAATACTTGGCCATAATGGGTGTACCAACTACACAGTACTTCTTCTGTAATGGCTGACTCCTCCAGATGTTCTTGCAGTACTTTGTGTGCTTCTGAAAATGTTGTGTACTGTTGTTTTAATAACATAGATGTTTCTTCTTTTTCCTCTTCTCTCTTAGACTGTAGCTATGCTTGGAGGTTCAACAGGACACTCTCAAATAACATGCATGCTTTCTCCAGAGGTTTGTCAATGTCGGTCTCTGCTGGTCCTAGTATGACTATCTATGTTAAAGTCCTACATTTAGTTAGGAATTCAACTTGTTATGTATTCAGTTTTTCAATTCGTTCTTGTCTTGTTTGATTTCTTGTTGATGCTTCTTTGGTGAGTGCTCCCAGGAGTCGGTCCAACTCTCCATCTCTTAGCTTTGGTGTCTTGACTACAAAAGTTGATCCTAGCTGATGCAGGGGGATAGCTATTGGTGTTTGTTGTTTCTGTTGTTGTTCTTTTTTCTTCTTTTCTTTTCTTTTGCTCTTATGTTTGGACTTATGGCCCACTTCTGATCCTATTGGTACTGATGCTGGCTACTGCTGCGAGGTTTGGTGTTCTTCAGTCGGTGGATTCTCAGTCGACTGAACTTCTGCTGTGGCAAGATTGGCTTGTTGGGTTTCTTGAATGGGGTTTGTGATTGTTTATGCTTCCAATGGTGGTGAAGATGTTGGTTCTGGATAATGAGGAGACTCTGGTGCTGGTGCTGGTGATGGTGAATGGTCCGGATTTAGAGGGGTGGTTGGAAAATGACTTGTCGGTATGGGGTTTTTGACTTTCAGTTGTAAGTCGACAGGGTTGTCGATTTCTTCATTATCCGTGAGGTTGTCAATTTATGCATATATTATTGCTTGATTATTGCCTTCAAGGGCAAGTAATCCCCTATCTGCTCCATTGACCGAAATGTTTTGGTAGGTTGGTATAATTGATGAAATATGGGTTGCGACTACGGTGGATGTCGGGTCGGGGTTGCAAATGTATGATGAGTCCCACAACTGTCGGTGTTGGTGAGACTTGGTCAGTTCGTGGGGTGAGACTTTGTCAGGTCGGGCTTGACTCGACAATTTTGTGGGTGGTGGTGATCTGCTGGGCTTTAAGGAATAGATTTGGTAGATTGTTGATAAATCGCTAAAGTTCAACATATTTATAGATCTTTTCTTTAAGGGTTCCAGGGATAATCTCGTTATAACTTGGTGATATGGCCACGGTTGACTCCGGTGTTATTCTAGTCGAAGAGTGTCTAGGTGAGTCTGGATTCAAATCGATAGGATCTATTTCAGGATAGGTGGGAGTTTTTACCTTTTTAGGCCTGCCTTTCCTTGCTCCTGATTCGACAAACTGCTTGAATTGGGTCTCGACTGATACCTTGTTTATTATAGCAGTCTCCAGTATGTCGACAATAGTAGCAAGTAGTTCTTCCTCATCTTCTGATTCCTCTGATAAGATGATTTTGCGCTTCCCCTTCCCTTTTTCCTGAGTTCCTTTCTTTTTCCTTGAAGTTGTTATTTCCTTAGCTATTTTCCTCAAATTTTCCTTTGTCATGGCATAGTCTGGGTTGTCTGATTGAATATATTCCTCTAATAGTTCTTCTCCTTTCTCCAGTTGTTGAGTCGAGATGATAATGCTTTGTTTCGTCGATGTGACACCCTGTTGCTCAGTCGGTACATTTTTAATTTGGAGGGGGTTTGCTCTGTTGTCAGACTGTCCCCTAAGGTGAAAGTACTAATATGAAGGTTGACTTCATAGTCTTCCTCCTTCTCTTGGTCAGTCAATGGTTCTAAAATGACTTGATTACTTTGTGTTGCAGCCTCCGGTATAGTGATGTCGGTTTTGGACTGCCTAGCCAGCTCTGTGAAGATCTCCTCGACTATTGGGTAGTAGTCGAGTGGCTTTTCCTTTGATGTAGACCCTTGCTCATGCCATACTACTGTGTGGTCTAGTTCCACTTGTATATGTGTTGTAGGGGGCATACGTATTCAGATGTTTTGAGGCACCCTACATCTGGTTTTTCAGATTTCAAGGTCTTGAAACCAATGTTCTAGGAACACTTTGCTTTCTTGTTGTTCTAGTTGGGTTCTAGCCATTGAGAAAGGCTTAAAGCACCACATATGAAATCTAGATGGCTCCAATAAGTCTTTATGCCCGACTAGACATAGGTGGTACATAGCTATCCATATTAAGAGTGATGGGAATCTGATTATTCCACTTGATTTCTGGCACTTCTCGCAGATGGATTTGAGCATGTCGACCATATATTGAGCCCAACAGTATACCTTTCTTGTTTCTTCTATGTAGTCGATAGCTTCTAGCATGTCAAGCTTCAAATAACAGCCGCGTCTTGTGACAGTCAGACCTATGGATATGATTTTGGCCACTATTTTGGGTGTGGTGGCTTGGACTTACATGATTATTAACCCTTTTGAGTTTTTCCCTGTCGGTGTTCCCATTAGTATTTCAACTAATCCTTCCTTGATGCCTACAGGAACAAGGTCACCTTTGTTGGACAACTCGGTAAGTTTATAAATGGTTTCGGCTTATATTTCCACTGGACTGTCGAAGTAGAACTTACCATTATGGTACCGACTGATGATGAATTTTACAATATTTTCCTTTATTCCTCCAAAACTTGCCATGAGAGGTGCTTTCAGAAAATTCATAATGGTATTATGGTTTACCTTCTCCGCTTCCTCTGTCATCCTTGACTTACCCCGGGAAGCCCATTCTTTGAATTTTGTCCAGTGTCTCACTCATGGAACTTCCAGCACTTTCGTGTTTTTAATGTTTCGTAGCCGTTTCGCTAGTGGACTTACGACGGATTCCAACTCTTTTATCTTGGCTTTCATGGATCTAGTTTGTTTTGGGGCCATTTTATCAGTATTTGGTTCGGCTCTCTTCTTAGTTGATTTGCTCAGGGGGTTCTGGTAATTCTGTCGCTCTAGCTCTTAATGAAACAGTATGTGATCTTCGACTGGCATAGTATTTATAGGCGGAGCGGATGGTGATCTTGTCGATGATGTTATTAATGGCGGATTTGATGGTAAAGGACGCTCTAATGAAGGCTGATTTAATGCGCTCTGGTTCCATTGCTCCTTTTGACTGTAGTCATAATGGGTTGATTTGACGTTCTGATCCTCTTGTCGATGTCGATGGTATGGTCGGTCTACGGTCTATCGATAGTGAAAATGTTGGTTATTATCGAATGGTGGTCTAATACGCCTGTCGAGATTTCCTGTCATTTTAGTTTTCCTTGATTCTTTTAGGTTTTTGTTTTTTTTCTAGTTTTTCTAGTTTTTGTTAGAGGTTATACAACTGTTTTCTTTTAATTATTTTTTTTTCCAGTTTTGGTACCGTTTTAGTCGGGCACCGTTTACCAGTTTTCGAAATACTATGCCCTGTAATGTTCTCCGTCGAACTGATCCATTGGCATTGATTTCTTCGATTATGTAAGGTCCCATCCATTATGTGTGTAACTTTTGAGGTTTTCCTTTTACCCGACTATTGTATAGCAATGCAAGGTCTCTGTCCAACAAATTCTTATTTTTGATGTTTCGGTCGTGCCAAGCCTTCTATTGTTGCTTATGAATTTCTTGATGTTTTATAGCAAGTAGTCGATGTTCTTCTAGTTTGGCTAATTGCATTAGTTGATCTTTTCTTGCTTCTTTGACATTGATATGTAAGATGTTGGCTATCACCGGCGTCTGTTGTCTAAAATGTAAAGGAATGACTGCTTCTTGGTCGTAGACTAGTTGAAAGGGTGTTTGGTCGGTCGAACATTTATATGTTGTTTTGTACGCCCATAATATTGCAGGGATTTTCTCATCCCATTCATCTTTGTTAGTATTGCATATTTTTGTTAGACCCCTTGTTAGTGTTTTGTTGAATGCTTCTATCACCCCGTTCAACTGAGGGTGATAGGCTTGTTGGGGCCTGGAAATTCGCAGGCGGAAATAGTAAGGGATTCTCCCCAATCAACGTTCCCAACTAGCCCGTTGACCGTTTGGAATAGGGAATCCGTCCGGTTTGTGGTCCGGCTACCGTAGGTCAAGAAACAAAACTAAGGCTTTACTGGTTGCGGCCCGGCCCACCGAGTTTTTGTATTTTGACTTTAAGAAATGAGATGCAAGTGCCTAACTAAACGCAGAGTGATCAAGATGCAGGGAGCGGTCACAATGTGATGCGCAGGTTCTTACCTATCGTCTTATGGTCGCAAGCAGCCAAATCAGATATAGAAGCAACAACTAACTATCTTAACTATCCCTAGGGAGCAAGGTTATCATTTTGGGTGAGCAATACATTTTGCACATGCATTATGAAGAATCACAGGTAGCTGATATTTCTTTCAAGACACATGAACACTTCAAGATATTCAAATAACCAGATAGCCGATCATTTTATAATAACATTCATTACTCACAGTGAAATCAATATCCCAGAAACTACTGAAGAACATTCAACAATAACATAGGTTCATAACATTAAATACTCTTATAGTAAATGAAACACAGCTGAAAACGAAATAGTTCCTCTTCAACATTATTCATTGCGTTGCATTGATACATTCCACTTTTTACTCTCTCCAACAGGCAAAAAATTGCAGTTTCCTTTGCAAAACGAAGTAGTTCCTCTTACAAGCAAACATTTACAAAATTTTCCAGGGGAAAAATCCCTTTCTTCTTCCCACTTTCAAATATTTAAACTACAACTACTGAGTGCTTCGTTTTCCTCCCCAGACGCGTGGTCTTTCAGTTTCTTCAACGCTTCATATTCAGACCTTTTGTCAGCACGTGATCATGAAACCCTTGGTAACTGATCTGTTTCTGGGATCATGCCTTTACAGCTCCGGACTTCGTTCTCCATTTGCCTCGTTCCAGTCATACCTCCGCCAAACGGGTTAGTCTTTCTCCTTATCGTGGTGGATTGACCGGTCTCCTCGAAACTGCCTGCAGTCAATTCATGAGCATGGTTCAATAACAAATATTATCCATTAACCACCATCTTACAAGGAAATGGCCGGGTGCACCACATACGGGCCTGGCAAAGTATCCTATGGTCACCGGCGGAAAAAAAAATTCAAGTCGGCAGTCAGAAGGAAGTGAGCTCGGGGGCCAGGAGGATCTGCCAGCCGCAACGTCGGGTGAGGCTTAAGTCGCAACCAAGCGAAACGCAGGCGGGATAGGCCATAAATCAGGCGTCTGACGGTTTTTAGTTTCGGAAACCCGAAGACTTTAGGAGCCGCAACGGCGGAGGAGGAGGGTTAGAGGATACGTGGAGCGGACGGGAGAACTAAGTCGGATGTAGGAGGACACTCATATCGGGAGCGGAAGAGATCACCCAGCCGCAACGGCGGAGGAGGAGAGGCTACGGGCAAGCGATCGAAGGCTAAAATGAATCGGGCGTCAGATGGGTTCAGACTTCGGACGAAGAAAAGATCTTGGAGCCGCAACGGCGGAGAGGCTAAGACTTTGCAACTTTCGATCCAACAACAAAAAGAAGCCCGATTACGGGAAAACTCAAGGTTTTGAGCAGCGTTAACAACCAAAGTTGTTTTCTTCGCAAAGGCTGCCCTGAAGAACAAAATTTTACTTCTTCATGGCCAGAAATCCACGACTTAACTGAAATTGAACATGGCATGAATAAACCTGTTGGCATCCAATCTTCAAAGTAAAACGAAAAGAGGATATGCCCGAGAGGCTCAAGCATTTCAACGATCCAACCAGGCAAAAAGAGGAGGGGCCCAGAATTTAAATAAGAATAAATTTGGGGAGGACAGTTGCGGCAGCAACAACTGGCGATTTCCTTGTGAACCTAGGTCTCTGGGTGATTATACTTTGAGCGACAGACTGTTTAACCATAATGCTTCTAATGAATTCTTCCAGCCATATGGATTCCTCGACCAACAGAGGTGTGTACCTTAATCATTGATGATGGTCCCTTTGGGGGAAGTGGAAACCGAAACCTTCAAGTCCAGATAACTCTGTTGGGGCCAGAGGATGAGTTTCATTATTACCTCTTTCTTAAGGTAGTTAACAGTGTGGACACCACAGGACCGTAGCAGATAGTAAACAGCAGTATTCGTTTGTTCCTCGTTCCCATGCCATTTTAACACTCTTGTGCTTTTGGACTTTTGTCCCTTTCATTTGAGTCTTTCTGTGCGCCTTTCTTACTGAATTTTAATTCAGGATCCTCTATCCCATAGTGTCCTTTTGTGTGAGTGGTATATTTTAATCTTCAGCTCACAGACGGAGAGGATCTTTGGCCTTAAGTACTTATGATTCAGCACTTGCTTTGATTTATGATGCTTTTATAGAAGTCTTGACTCTTTATTCGCCTTTTGGCATTCTTCTCTTGGCATGGGATCATTTATATTTAATACACTGTTCACCTTGCTTCTTTCCGTGGGTCCTTTACTTTTGCTCCTTTGACATTTCAAGTGTGATATGGATGGAACCCCGACATAGTACTCCAGACCCCTCTAATCCGGTTTAATTCACAGGGGTTAAGCAGGACTTCAATGTATACAACATTTTATTCGAGAAAACTGTTAGGCTGGAAGAAATCTTTTAGCAATACACAGGCTAACACTCAACGTATTTGCTATTCCCAAAAACCTTAATTTCCTCCAGACAACCGCAAGTTTGTTCCCCTTATTGAAAATCAAAACCAAAATTAAATAAAATGAAAGCATGACTCGAAAACAACTCTACAGCTTATTTATATACAAGGCAGAAAAAATCAAAGACACTCAAGAAAAGTAAGGCTTGAGAACCAAACCATTAACTGGAAAGTTCTCCTCCCATCCCTGTAAATCTTGCAGCTTATAAGTAGCAGGGCCAAGTTTGGCTACAATCTGAAAGGGTCCTACCCATAACTGCTGGAATTTGGTATGCTTTCCTTTCTCATCATGGGGGTGGTCCCATTTGAGGACTAAGTCTCCCACTTCAAAGTCTTTTGTCCCAGCTTTATGCTTGTCAAACCATCTCTTAACTGACTCTTGCTGTTGTTTAAACCGTTCTCTAGCCTTGGATCTGGCCTCTTCTGCCTTCAGGAGATTATATATTCTTATTTGGAGAACCTCATCATCCGACCCCCTAGACTCTTGAGCTAGTATGGAAGATGGCAGCATGATATTGGGAGGCAGGATAGCTTCCTTACCGTACACAAGGGTATAGGGTGACACTCCTATTGCAGACTTGGGGGTGACTCTGTCAGCCCACAGGGCGTTGGGTAAGGCTGAGTGCCAACTTCGCTGGTTTTCTATGACAGTCTTCTTCAGGATTCTAATGAGGTTTTTATTGGAAGATTCAGCCAAGCCATTCCCTTGCGGATAGTAGTTAGCAGAATAATGTAATTTTATCCCTTTATCATGAGCAAAGGCAGTCAATTTAATTGATGAAAAGTATTTGGCATTATCAAAAACTACTGAAATTGGAAATCCAAACCTGGTCATGATATGATCTTGTAGGAAGCTGATGACTTCGTCCTCGTTGATCTTGCGCAATGGGATAGCTTCGACCCATCGAGTGAAATAATCAGTCGCAGTGAGAATGTACTTGTGCAGCAGGGAAGAATTTGGTTTTATTTCCCCGATAATGTCCAACCCCCATTGTTCAAAAGGTTCTGAGATCATAACAGGCTTTAGGGGTGCGGCTGCCTTGGGCTGTCTTCCACCACACCTTTGACAAATATCACATTTCCTGACATGTGCATGTCCATCCTTGAAGAGTGTAGGCCAATAGTAATCGGCTCTAAGGATTTTGTGGGCTGTAGTGTCGCCGGAATAATGTCCCCCAGCCGGACCGTCATGTAATTCTGCCATTACTTTCTTTGCATCTTCCTTTTCTAAACACCTAAGGAGAATCCCGTTATAATTCTTTCTGAATAACACTCCTTCAACAAGATGATAGGAGGCTGATTTGAGACGCAGAGCTCTTCTTTGTTTGGAATTCCAATGTTCTGGTAATATCCCCGATTGTAAGTAATGCACAAGGTCCCTATACCAGGACTCAGGAGCTGTAAACAGAGGGCATACATCCATTACATGCAATTCAGCTTCCTCTTCCCATGCTTGTTCTTCGTTGTTTCTACTTCCAGTCATCAATTTGCATAGCCCTTGACCTTTCACTATAGTAGCCAGTTTGAATTCAAGGTCGTATTCTTGAAGGGCGGCTACCCAGTTGCCCCTTCTTTCTCCCAACTCTTTCTGAATGAGAAGAGATCTTACCTCTGGGTAAGGGACTATTACCTTGGTCCGATTTTTTAATATATAAGGCCTGAAAAGCTTCACTGCCTTAAATACTGCGTAAGCCTGCTTATTAATGGCTGGGTAGTTTAATTCAGCCCCTTGAAGCCCAGTGCTCATGAAAGCGATTGGGAATTCATCACCCCCGTCCTCTTTTTGTGTAAGCACGGCTGCCAATGAATCATCGGATGCAAATGTGTACATAATGAAGTCTTTATCAAAGTCTGGACTTTTCAGGGAGGGCGCATGGGCAACATCAGTCTTGATTTTATTGAACGTAGTCTTTTCAGTTTTAGTCCACTTAAACTGTGCATTTTGCTTGACCATCTGCTGCAGCGGCTTGACAGTCTGAGCAAAATCAGGCACAAACCTTCGTACGAAATTTATTGTCCCCATGAAAGATTGCATTCCTTTTTTATTATGGGGCATAGGAATTTGTTCAATGTCTTTGATTCTTTCTGGGTCTATAGATATACCTCTCTTTGACACTATATGCCCCAGTAATTTGCCTTCTATGACCACGAATACGCACTGCTCGAAAATTTGCTTTAGGTGGAATGCGTGCTCCCCTCTTTTCTTTGAAAATATTGTGATATCATCAAGGTATACCACCACACTTCGTCCAACCAGTCCACGGAAAGCTATGTCCATAGCTCTCTGAAATGTCGCGCCAGCATTAATCAGTCCAAAAGGCATTCTTCTATATGCGAAAGTTCCCCATTTGGTTCTGAACGTTGTCTTCATTCTATCTTCCTCGGCCACTAATACTTGGTTGTAGCCATAGAATCCGTCTAACAAGGAGAACAATTCAGAACCAGAAACCATCTGTAGCAATTGCTCCATGGGAGGCACCGGATAGTTGTCTTTGTCTGAGGCGCGGTTTAAGTTTCTGAAGTCCACGCACAGTCTGATTTCTCCCGACTTTTTTCTGACCGGCAGCAAATTTGACACCCACTCTGAATGCCAGACTTTAAAAATAATCCTAGCGTCCAGCAATTTTTTCACTTCGCTTTGAATCAGTGGCTCCAACTTGGGGTGCATCTTCCTTAACGGCTGCTGATATGGCTTGACACCTGCTTTAATAGGGATGATATGATTAATAATGTTGGTGTCGTAGGTCTTCAAATCTGCGTAAGTCCAGGTGAAGACATCTTTGTACTGCTTGAACAAACTGACAAACCTATCCCTTTCAGCAGGTGAACAACATTTGCCGAGGTTCACAAACTTAGGATCCGTCTCAGTCCCCAAGTTTATCAGTTCGAACTACAGGGTTGAGCTGGGCGTCTTTACATTAGCGGGTCTTCGGAATTTTTCATTCAAGTCAAACATCTTCTCTAATGTTCTGACTCCTTTAGGGACGAAATTGTCAAATTTCATCTCGGCTTGGTGTTTTTCATCATCGATGATCGCTCCTTTGAATACATCCTCGTTGGTCAAACATTCTATGATTTGCTGGTCATCATCGAACACCCTCAGATTGGTGATCATATCGGGTACGAAGGGCCTCGCTTTGGTAAGCTTTCAAGTGGGGGGAAACACAATGTATTTGATTCCTTATCTGCTTTACAACTATTTATGAGTCCCCAAAAACTTTTAAATTACTAACCTTTAGCTCAATCGCTTTCTTGAGTCCCTGTAGCAGTGCTTCATACTCAGCAGTATTGTTAGTACACTCAAACTCTAATCTACAGGACAGGAAGTGTTTATTTTTTTGTGGATCAATGAGGACGCAGCTGGCCCCTGACCCTTCTAAAGTTTTAGATCCGTCAAAAAATAAAGTCCAAAAAACATTATCTACTGAAAAAGAATCTACTTCTACTGCTAAATCTACTATTTTACAATCAAACTCATCAGCCTGCGAGAATCGAAGGAGTTCAGGCTGGGTGTCAGATGTGTCACTGGCCTCCTCCGCTTGATAATTCCCTGGTTCCAGTTCAAGAAAGTAGTTTCCAAACATAGGTTCGACTGGTATATTCTTCTCGTCCAGCTGGGTAACATTGTACTTCATGTGAGGCTCCCTCAAAACCTTAATCTGATTGGGGCTTCCTTTGTATGGCAACCACAAGTGTGACCAATCTGAGGCGAAATATCCATTCAATTTAGCTGACCAATCTCTGCTCAGGACCAGACCATAAGCGTCTGGTATATCAACCACCACGATGTTGATAACTTGGCATACTTTGTCGTTTGATGCCAGACGAATTACAACGTCCTCCATTTCACCAATTACCTTAACGTCTATCCTATCCAATTGCACCACCCTCCACGTGGTTGGCTTAAACTGCCCATTGATTTTCTTACATACTGATACGGGCATGACATTAATTGACGCCCCTGAGTCTACTAGACAATTGTGAACGTTATGATTAAAAATTTCAAACGCCAGGAGGAAGGGTGGCTATTTAGTTTTAGACTTACCTCTAGTGCTAGCTTCTCCGATTTCTTCTTCGTCCAGAGGTTGATTGTCAGCGGGCCGCTCCTCTTCTGATGTTTCCAGCGCTTTCAACAACTTTTCCTTTTGTTGAGGTACTTTGCACATCTCAAATAGTGGGACATTTGCCTTTATCTTCTTTAAATCTTCAACAATGTCATATTCAATTTGTTGTTTAATGGACTGATATTTATCGGAACTCACCCTCTCTTCGTTTGGCTTGGGAAACATCATGTCCTGCTTGGGAGCTTGGCTGGTAATAGTGAATTCCAGAACCTTATCAGCCAAGGATTTATATTGGAATTTTTTCTTGATGTTTCTTTGCAGCCTTCTGATCTTTGGAAGTAAAAGACTGTCATCACTAATCGTCCCTTGGCTTCTAGTTGTCACGTTAGCTTCCCTGACATCCTTATGTCCCTGAGTATTTTTATCTTCTGCATCGAGCAAGGAGACATAATTCCATAATGCCATGATCTCTTCTTCCTGTCCCTTTGTAGAGGTAGAAGCAACACTTTCTTTCTTTTCATCATCATCTTCTTTCGTTAGTCTCGAATCTAACATCTGATTCATAACTAACGTCATTGAATTTATCCATTGCGGACAATTCCTTTCGGAGTGAGGCTGCTGGTGAAAGGTGTAGAAATTTTCCATCCCTATCTCTGTCAGGTTCATAGACGCAGTATTGTGAGGAGGAGGT
>LPNX010223085.1:664907-754547 GCA_001517045.1 Pseudotsuga menziesii | reverse complement strand
TTATTATTGTTATTAAGGTTTTAAATAAACTTAACCCTTTCTAAATTAATAAAATATATTAATAAATTAAAATTTAATTAAAATTTGAATTTTAAAAATATTTTTAAAATTTATTAAAATTTTTAAAAAAGAACTTCAAGTAATTATAAGTTATAAGTTAGAAATTTTAGGGTTTTTAATAAAAATTTAAAAAATATATATTTAGCTTGGTTATTAAATAAATTTAACACAAATTATAAATAATTTTTTAACCTATCAAACCATGGCCAACATTAGACATTTCTCCTCTTCTACAGTTTTCTAGTATTTATCTACTATTCTCGCTCTCTCCACATTTGACATTGTCCTGATGATGAATCCTGATATGGATCCGAAACATCGACTTGGTCATTTCAATACTGTGGTTTCTCCGACAACATCCGTAACCTACCACCATAGAAATTTAGCAACAATAATGCCATATTCACAACCCAAAATCTCTCCCATGCTAAATATTTTTTGTGTCCCCATGTAAAAACATCATTCCGTCTTGTACTCTGAGTCTAAGGTTATAAGGTGAGAGAATGTTCATGATAAAAGGTGTTTGAGTCACATGATAAATGTCTAAGTTCATTAGGTGCATAAAAACCCAGTTTAGAATGTATAGGGACCTAGAATACCTCTTCTATCTTTTGTAATATTTCCAAATGATTTGGGATTTATCACCAACATACCGAGGTTTCAATAGACAAACATATAAGGGTTTAAATGTAGATAATTCAAACTCTTGGTTATGAATCAAGGTCAAACAAATCTATATTAAAAGGTTTGAAGGAAAAATAATTAATGTACCTTGTTTATGAAGGTTGGTCCTAGGTTTATTTGCTCCTTCACATATTATCCTTGAAATTAATCCAAGAAACTACAAAAAAACCACAATACCTTCCTAAAAAAAAACATGGCTACAAAAGGATTATTGAAATCAAAAGATAACATATAAATGAAAACTAGTTAATCAAATACATATCAAAATCTAAGTCAAATTTGATAAAAATCATTAACACAATAAATAGGGAAGGGAAATATGTCTAATATATATCAAATAGCATCAAATAGTACAAACCATACCATTTCCCACTAAGAACCTCATCGAAACTGGATCTCCATCTCTATCCTGCTCAATTTCTCCAAAAATTCACAAAATATCTGCATGCACAAGAGTAGAAACCGAGAGTAACAGTTTTAGCATACAAGGATATAAGATCATAGATGATGATCCATAATAGGAAGCGGAATATGATAATATCTTATCAAATCCTCTAACACAACAATACTATCAAAATCCCCCCCTCGCAAATTGCTTTATCTCACTTCTTTTTATAGTTACTGAAGACATATACCATGTGGTTGGGAGAAGTTGTAATCGAGAAGGTGGTTGATGAAACCACCTTAAATCCCTCAATTTCCAACTTTTATATATATTTTCATAATGTTTGATGGAATTTTTACCCAAACCAAATCAACAAGTGAATGGATCACTAGCAAACCATGTGCAACATGTGAATGCAATTTTTTCTGAATTTGTTGGAAAATCAAAGGAAATCGGAGCGAATGACTCACATCCCGTATGACCATTGGGTGAAAATAATCTCTTATGAAGGTTTACAACTTTTTCAAGGTTCTTGGGAATAATTGATGTTTGCTCAAATGTGTAGGGACACATGAAGAGAGATCAAATTGAGTCTTTTCCATCCATACATGTCCTTTTGTGTGAACAAGTAGTGACACTTGAAGTTTTGTCTTTTTAACTGTCGTCATTGATGGAGAAGTGTCAATTTGATATATAAAAGATGCCTCGTAATGTATGAGGTTAGAAGGGAATGTGATGGAAAAAATAAATTATAATAACCATTGGAATAAGATGTGGAGAAAACATGCTCGAAGATTCTAGGAGTCCCATCCTCAACAAGGTACCTAAAACATAAAACATATGTTAGACAATATTTTCCCTAGGGTAGATATGTCCATGTTCGAGATGATAAAAAATATCCACTAAATAGATCACCACAGATCCATGATAAATATGTATTTGATGTAACAATCATGTACACAAAATAATATAAAGTGGATCCATGTGATAAGAGGTGGGTCATGACCACACATATGATACACAATGGATCCATGCCAATAACATGATCATAACAAAAAATAGGTATAAGGTGCATATATGTTAATATGGAGAACATAGCTATTAATTAATACAAAATGGATTTATGTCTCATCATTCACTAGGAGAAGAATATGATTGAGCTAAGTAATGGTTTTCCCAATGGTACCAATGTCATATGAAGTGTGGTTAAGTATTCCACAACTTGGGAAATACAAAAATATAAGTATGCTACTGTTGGCCCAAGGTCTTCCATCCAAACCCCCTAAAGGTATGAATCCTACCCTTGTGAATAGATAAGCTGAAATAAAACATGGAGGAAGCCATTTGATTACTGGTTATTGATGTATACTGTTAACAAATGCAAGTTAACCCACTGATAATGATAATGGGAACCAAGGTTCCTAGTGTATTCTAACAAGTGTGAATATATGTTTTGGATTCGAACACATATTAAATATATCGAGTACAGATACATTGATATATTCCCACTACCCAATAGCGAGGGAACCTTCCATTGGTGACTACAAGCCCCAAGGTATTACTAAAACTCTAGACCTCCTTCCTAGAGAAAAATGAGTTGAATTCAATTGGAGGAGACCAATTGGAAGGGATGAATTAAGGCATCCCCCATATTTCAATAAGAGGAAGTATCAAGGATTTATTTGATTTGGAAAAGGATTGGGCAGATATTTGTATAATAGACCACCGAGTACATTCTGTGCGTGCACCAGATGTGTACAATGCATGAAAAAAATCCCTAAGAAATAACCAACAATGAAGTTGATTGTCGAGGAGAGGATTCCCACCAATGATGAAAATGGAATCAAGGCACAACACAAATCCTTAAATGTGTAGATTTCTTGACGTCGAACATCAAGGGAAACCACTCAATCAGTGACCAATGATGAATTATCTTTGATGAGTGCAAGGTTTACTTGTCAATGATGTAAACATGTCTAAGGTGATATGAATATAGGTGAATTCCTTGGAGAAGATGAGTCATAGTTGATGAGACACAACCCACCCGTGAGAAGTCAATGAGGACCTTCCACACAAGAATGATTATGGAAACCGAGTGTAATGAAACATGGTGAGAGAAACTGGCACCAAGTAATGGAAGACACCCGAGGTCAAGGAAACTGCAAAATGGTCAACATTGGCTATATCCTTTAATGGCGAGAACAACCCAAAAGTGACTTAGACAACTTTTGACAAAAAGAAATCATCGATATAAACTTGTAATGTAAGAGACATTGACATATCTTCCATATGATTAGAAGAGTAACCAATTAGGGGAGTCCTAACTCTACATTCAATGTCCAAATCATAAGGCCAAAAATATGACCCAACTTGTTGATAAAATCAAAACCGGTGCTCTGTTCAAGGATGACCGAGTATCTAACACTATTAAACAAACATTGGAGATATTTCCCTTCCCTCTTATTTTTAAGAATATTTGTATTTTTCATATTGTTAAGTCCTAAAAAAGAAGAAACAAATGCTATGGTACATGGGAGGAAATGAGTGTTAGGTTCAAGCAAAACTAGTTCCAATCACGAGTAAAAAACTTATGCATAATGCAATGAACATGGGAAGGATAAGGATGCTCGGGTTATGTTTCCTCCCGGTAAATGGGTGTCAAGTTGAAAATCCCAAACAATGCTAGGACTATTGAAAATGAAATAGGAAATGATGGATTTTAAAGACATGAAATCTTGGAAGCTGACATTAGGCTCCAGATCACAAAAAGGACATATGCAAATGCATTTAAAACTCAAACACAACAAATTTGGGATCCTTATAGGGAATAACCATAAATATATGAGAAAAAGCGCCATGTGAATTCTTCTCAAAGTCATGCTAAAACTAAAGAGGGTCCTGATCCTATGAGAAAACCTCAACACGGGCACCAAATGGCATAACAATGCTAACTAGGGTGACCCATGTTAGGTAGGATATATTGTGGAAAATGATAATTTTATTGAGGAAAGAGGGCTAATATTGCATTTCAATGAGGTGTGATCCTAAGGTTTGTAAGCATGACAAGGTTAAAATTCAAGGTTCATGATGATCATGAAATAACATATGTGCTAGTTGTCAAGGAAAAACCTATAGGAAAGGACCACCATTGATAAATGGCACCTTATTTTAAGTTAACCTATTCAACAAGACCAATTCTAGGAAAAAAGAGTATTAGTAATAGCCTTAGTAAAAATTGGGTCGATGATCTATATAAAAGTGGGTAAAAATATTTTTTTTTATAACATATATGTAAAAATATGTAAAAAACATTTAATTTGGGTTTTTACCACTATGTATTTTTTCCATCCTTTATCGTGCATTTCAATGGTTTATTCTACTATTTTAACCCTAGATTTGAGCATATTGCAACATTTAAAAACCCATATGATGAATTTTCTTGCAATGTAATATCATGTAACAATTTTCACTTGAAAATGTTACTCCCTACTGGTTTGGAAACTAATGGGCCACTACTGATAGAATGAATACCTATGAATTATGTAGTAGGTGTTGTGTATTTGTAACTTCAGAATGTATTTGCTTGTATATTTCACATATTTTATTTCATTGGTCCCCGATGTTCCTATTGAAAGAATCATTAATGTAATCAAGTCATGTAAAGTCATAAAGATTAACCCTCCTTTGTAAGTCAGGGGTAAAATCCCCACAGTTGTGGGGTGCTAGGGTTATTAGACTATCCTAGAGAAGTCGGCCCTGGTAAGTAATTGTCAAGTTGGAAACTAGTATAAATAGAGAGTGAGCCTCTCTATTTGAGACACACACTCACCCAGCTATAGCACATATGTGAGAGAAGAGGAGCTCACACAAGTGAGAGAGAGAATAGCTGTTGGAGATCATATTTCTGTCTTTGGGTTTTACTGCTGCCATTGGTGCTCATTCTATCTCTGAGGAAGTTGGGGGGTTTTTCCTTTATGGTTTCCCTGAGGATAAATATTTGTGTCTATGGTCTCTTTTGATTGATTGTTGTGCATGTTATTCTATTAGATAAGATCCTAAGATCATATTGTGTAATTGATAAAAATCTAACATGGTATCAGAGCTAACCTAAGAAGAAGACACTATGTAGGTTGCATAACATAGGGCTCATTAATTTTTGGGTCTCTCTCTACAATCCATAATTAAAAGGAGGCTAGGATAACTCTCCATTTAAGGGCGCATCTTTCTGTCGAAGTAGAAGTTGAGTCCATGCATTTTCAGTTACTACTGCTGGAAATTAGGGATTTTCACAAAAGAGGAATTTTTGAGTGAGCCTAGCATAGGATTTCTCTCCTCATAAAAATCTAAGTATAGAGACCAAGGTCAAAGTTTTTGGTTGAGTAAAACTCCAATAAAATCAAACCCTAGTTTGACCCTGGGCCTGAAAGACCCTAAAATACTAAAACTGGTAGTTTTGGTACATTCACTATATCTCTAGATTTAAGAAGGATCAGGAGCTGAAATTTTCATAGGCTGAAGATAAATTACTGATGTACCATGTGTAAAAAGTTTATCCTTAGATTCGTTGTATTCTGGGAGATATGAGTCCTCCAAACTAGGGTTCCAGCCCCTTCCAGGATTCAATATCCCTAAACATGATACCTAGGGAGAATTGCTATATCTTGGGATACGAAGGTACAAATGAAATTTAGCAAGATGTTCCAGATAGGGAACAGACTTTAATTTCTATGGTAAGTGTTTGAGACCCCGAAGGTGAAATAGTGACATATGGAAGTCTGTACAATTTCGCTATGCTGAACAGTCCTTAAAGAAGTCACCTTTGGAAAACTCTCCTAAGTCTCAATTGGTGAAACCAATTCTGCTCAAACCTTCAATGCTGGAAAGAGGATAGACGAGGATACCTTAGCATAAAATTTTAGACACATAGGAGTAGCAATTTCAGAGAAGCCATAGAAACAATATCAGGAATTTCTGTAGAAGAAATTGGAAAACTAGGGCTTCCTGTTCCAGGAGCTTCCCTCCACTGATTTCATAAAAGGAGTACATTGGACAACTCGCCTTGAAGAGGCCCATCTTTCTATCCAATCATATCTAAAAGATTCCAAGTTTTTAAAATTAGGGTTTCTCTGACAAACCCTAGATTAGCCAGCTCCGGAACCAGGACGAACACCTGAAATCAATAAGATATAATATTTTGTTATTTACATTTGATGTTCTCATTTCAAAATGACTAATCACACCAGCTTGATGACAAGCTTGGTGAAGTTGACAACTTCCAAGCATGGAAGTATAGGATCTCATTGGTTCTTAAAGGAAATGAATTGAACACTGACCTAAGTTGAGAGGTTCCGGCTCCAGAGGGAGATGAGGATAAAGCCTTACACAAGAAGAACTTGGTCAAGGCCAAGAGGATCACCTTATACCACACGTGTCTTCCCTAAAGAAACCTAAAGAGATATTTGATTCCTTGACCAAGCTATTTTGAATAGAAGAATATAAATCGGAAGAAGTATAAGAACTCTGTGATCCTTGAAGAAATTGACTTGGATCAGTATTTCAGTAAGAAAGGTCTCGAAGCCAAAGGGAGATGAGGCCAAGGATAGAGCCAAGAGAATCATTGCAGATTCTATTAAAGATAATCTCATCCCTCATGTGTCATCCTTGAAGACACCAAAAGGAAGTGTTCGATGCTATGATGAAGCAATCAAATAAGTATAAGATATGGTTACAACCACCTTAAATGGCCTCCCGGGATCATGGGATTTATTCATTCAAGGAATGTGTGCCAGAAGGAAGTGATTACCTTCAACAGACTCTGGGAAGAGTGCACACAAGAAGAAGCTCGACTCATAATAAGAGAAGAGAAAATGGGAGCAACTGAATATCAAGCTCTCACCATCCAAAAAATATCCCTCAAGCGATGATGAATACGAAGGACTCAACTCTTGAAGAACCTCTTATCCATCTTAGCATTTGGATAAGAAGATGATGAAGCTAAAGGCTCAAGAAGGAGTCTACCCATGAAAGGAATAAAGATAAGTATTCAATTGTCATTTCATGATATTATTTGGTTATGCATTTGTTTATATTCACTTTATGTGTTATGAATGTTTGCATTAATGACAACATACTACTAAAATGCATGTGATGGGTAAGTATCCCATGGTGCTATACAACTCTGCATTTCTACTTATCTAGAATGAAACCTCTTTGCTGACATATTGGATTAGTGCAAAATCTCACTGATGTCATGGTAGAGATGGAAGGCATCTAGAAAGTTTCTGTGAGATATGGATGAATGCTGTATTGGCTAAAATAGTTGCATGATTGTATCTTTATGTATAAGAATTTTCCATTTTGAATATGCCTTATGAAATGTTTCTAACCATACAACTAATGCATTTGACTTGTAGGAAAGATCGTGCACAATCGCCTACAAAAAAAGAAGGATGAGATTTGTTCCAAAGAAAAAAGTGACGACAGTTCGAGAAATAATACAAGATAAAGAATACGGTGATGATACCTTCAAAGAAAGAAAGAGATCTCAGAAACAGTGTAGTTATGTGACACTGTTCAACAACATCATTGATGAAGAACCTTACAACTATGAAGAAGTAGCCAAGAATAAAGGGAAGGAGAGTACCAGCTCAAGAAGAATGATGTCTAGGATGCAATATCGAGACCTGAAGGGAAGTCTGTAGATCCAACATGCAGTAGATGGAAACATCACGGGATACAAGGAAATATTTGTAGCACGTGGCTTCTCATAGAAAGAAGGCATAGACTACGAAGAGACATTTACTGCTACTGGGAGTTGAGGCACATGACAGGAAGAATCATGTGTGAAAATTAAAGAAGGCATTAGACGAGCTCAGAAGGCACCCATGGGATAACAGATACAAGAGGAGCTTGAAGATGACCTAGAGTGATGAAGATATTAACCTTTGCTACAAGGTTGAATATGAAAGCCTATAGAGGATGACAAGTTCACAGATGGGTGCGAGAAGAAATTTTGAAAAGGTTCAAGATAGAGGATGTTGGTATCTAGTGACCCTCGATGGATACATAGAATATTAGTAGCATAGGAAGATACTTGTCACTCTAGTACATAATGTTTTAATGCATAGAGTACGAAATGCATAGGGAGAAAAATGCTCCGCTTCAGAGGGAGTGATTGTAGAAGATCCCGAGGTTCGACATGGTATGACATGATGGATAGATTACTAATGACTCTAGGATTTACTAAGAGTAAAGTGGATTCCAACCTTTACTTCAAGGTTGAAGGTGGAATACCAGTGATGCTCCTATTATATGTCAATGACTTGTTCCTAAAAGAAAAGAGGAAGTCATTAAAGTTGCAAGAAGGAGACTTCTTGCCGAGTTCAAGATGAAGGACTTGGATATGATGCACTATTTTCTAGGCATGGAAGTGTGGTAGAATGTGGATAGAATCTCCCTGGGACAAGGGAAGTATACAGTGGATACCTTGAAGAGGTTCGGGATGATGGAATGCAAGGCCATGACCACACCTATGGCATCAAACTTGAAGCTATTGAGTGATGTTTCATTAGAGACGGTTGATGCCACAATGTATCGTCAGATGATTTGTTCCTTGATGTACCTGACGAATACGAGACTAGATATTTGCCTTGCTGTGAAAACATTGAGACATGTTCACCTGATTGCTGCAAAGCATATTCTGAGGTACCTAAAGGGTATAGTTGATTGTGGGCTCAAGTATAAGGCGAATTAGAAGATTAACCTAGAAGGTTATGAGGATTCGGATTGGATAGGCAATGCCATTGATAGGAAGAGCACTTTGGGGTGCTGCTTCAATATGAGATCAAGTGTGATCTCTTGGTTTAGCAAGAAGCAGTCCTGCATGGCACTGAGTACAGCCGAGGCAAAATATGTTGCCACTTGCTTGACTATTTGGGAGGTAGTATGTTTCTTTTGAAAACTACTATTTGATTTGATTGATCTGACTTGCATTTTTGTATGATGCAGAGAGGAGAAGTGAAACTCGAGTATGTGATCTAGATCGAGATCTCTCGAAAGAAGGAGTTCTAGCATAGCCGGTGAGACAGGTTTTCTAAGCATAAAATATTGGTGAAGCTCGTAGGTTGATCTAATGTAAATAGTCCTGTAGGTTGTCCTAGGATGTAACCAATCTCGGCAAAGCTCTGAGGTTATCCTTGGATGTAATAAACCCTGATGTGATTCTATGCCAGAAATGGCTAGAGTGAAGTTTGAGTACTTCAGGGAGAAGCTTGGTGTTCTCCAGATCGAGGTTCCTTCCAAAGGCAAGTGATGAGTCCGTGAGCCTTTCTGACATGGTGGTAGGATTGGCTCCTCCCATGGTCAGATTTAAGTGCTATTCCCTTTTGACATGGTGGTAGGATTGGTTCCTCCCATGGTCAAATGTAAGTGCTGTGCCCTTCTGACATGGTGGTAGGATTGGTTCCTCCCATGGTCAAATATAAGTGTTGTGCCTTTCTGACATGGTGGTAGGATTGGTAGAATAAGATGACGATACCTTCAAAGAAAGAAAGAGGTCTCAGACATAGTGCATTTATGTGACACTGTTGAGCGAAATCATTGATGCAAAGCCTTACAGCTATGAAGAAGTAGCCAAGAAGAAAGGGAAGAAGAGTACCAATTCAAGAAGAATGATGTCTGGGATGCAGTATCGAGACCTAAAGGGAATTCTATAGATCTAGCATGCAGTAGATGGAAACATTGCGGGATACAAGGCAAGATTCATAGCATGAGGCTTCTCAGAGAAGGAAGGCATATAATACAAAGAGACATTTTCTCCTACTGGGAGTTGAGGTACATGACAGGAAGACTCATGTGTGCAAATTAAAGAAGGCCTTGTACGAGCTTATAAGGCACCCATGGTATAACACATACATGAGGAGCTTGAAGATCACCTAGAGTGATGAAGATCTTAACCTTTGCTACAAGGTTGAATATGAAATCCTATAGAGGATGACAAGCTCACAGATGGGTGCGAGAAGAAGTTTTGAAAACATTCAAGATAGAGGATCTTGGTATCTGGTGACCCTAGATGGATACATAGAATATTAGTAGCAGATGAAGCTACTTGTCACTCCAGTACAAAATGTTTCAATGCATAGAGTATGAAAGGCAGAGGGAGAATGATGCTCCGCTTCAGAGGGAGTGACTGCAGAAGATCTTGAGGTTCGACATGGTATGATAGGATGGACAGATTACTGATGACTCTAGGATTTACTGAGAGTAAAGCAGATTCCAACCTTTACTTCAAGGTTGAAGGTGCAATACCAGTGATGCTCCTATTATATGTTGATGAATTGTTCCTAAAAGAAAAGAGGAAGTCATTAATGTTGCAAGAAGGATACTTGCTGCCGAGTTCGAGATGAAGGACTTGCATATGATGCACTATGTTTTAGGCATGGAGGTGTGGAAGAATGTGGATGAAATATCCCTGGGACAAGGGAAGTATGTAGTGGATACCCTAAAGAGGTTCGAGATGATGGAATCCAAGGCCATGACCACACCTATGGCATCAAACCTGAAGCTATTGAGTGATGCTTCATCAGAGAAAATTGATGCCATGATGTATCGTCAGATGATTTGTTCCTTTGTGTACCTGATGAATATGAGACCAGATATTTTCCTTGCAGTGAACACGTTGAGACATGTTCACCTGATTCCTGCAAAGCATATTGCAAGGTACTTGAAGGGTACAGTTGATTATGGGCTCAAGTATGAGGTGAATCAGAAGATTAGCCTAGAAGGTTATGAGGATTCGGATTGGACAGGTAGTGCCATTGATAGTAAGAGAAATTTGGGGTGCTGCTTCAGTATGAGATCAGGTGTGATCTCTTGGTTTATCAGGAAGCAATCTTGCATGGCGCTGAGTATAGCTGAGGAAAAATATGTTGCCACTTGCTCAGCTATTTGGGAGGTAGTATGTTTCCTTTGAAAACTACTATTTGATTTGATTGATATGACTTGCATTTTTGTATGATGCAGAGAAAAGCAGTGAAGCTCCAATATGTGATATAGATCTAGATCTCTCGAAAGAGGGAGTTCTAGCATAGCCGGTGAGACAGGTTGTCTGAGCATAAAATATTGGCGGAGCTCGTAGGTTGCTCATATGTAAACAGTCCTGTAGTTTGTCCTCTGATGTAACCGGTCTTGGTGAAGCTCGGAGGTTATCCTTGGACGTAGTCAGCCCTGATGTGATTATATGCCAGAAATGGCCAAAGTGAAGTTTGAGTACTTCATGGAGAATTTTGGTGTTCTCCAGATCAAGGTTCCTTCCAAGGCGAAGTGATGAGTCTGTGAGCCTTTCTAACATGGTGGTAGGCTTGGTTCCTCCCATGGTCAGATGTAAGTGATGTGCCCTTCTGACATGGTGGTAGGATTGGTTCCTCTTATGGGTAGATGTAAGTGTTGTGCCCTTCTGACATGGTGGTAGGATTGGTTCCTCCCATGGTCAGATATAAGTGCTGTGCCTTTCTGACATGGTGGTAGGATTGGTTCCTCCCATGGTCAGTTATAAGTGTTGTGCCTTTCTGACATGGTGGTAGGATTGGTTCCTCCCATGGTTAGATGTAAGTGCTGGGAATTTTCGACATGGTGGCAGGCTGGGCCTCCCATGGTCGGATATAAGTGCTGAGTACTGCATCCAGTTTGAAAAAGGACTGGCTCTATAGTGGAAACCCTTGCAAGAGGAAAGGTACTGCATCCAGTATGAAAAAGGATTGGCTCTGTAGGGGAAATCCTTGCAAGAGGTAAGGTACTGCATCTAGTATGAAAAAGGACTGGCTTTGTAGGGGAAATCCTTGCAAGAGGCAAGGTGCTACATATAGTATGAAAAAGGACTGTCTCTGTAAGGGAAATCCTTGCAAGAGGCAAGGTGCTGCATCCAGCATGAAAAAATATTGGATTTGTAGGGGAAATCCTTGCAAGAGGTAAGGTGCTGCATACAGTATGAAAAAGGACTAGCTCTGTAGGGGAAATACTTGTAAGAGGTGCTGCATCCAGTATGAAAAAGGACTAGATCTGTAGGGGAAATCCTTGCAAGAGTCAAGGTGCTGCATCTAGTATGAAAAAGGAATGGCTCTATAGGGAAAATCCTTGCAAGAGGAAAGGTGCTGCATCCAGTATAAAAAAGGACTGGCTCTGTAGGGGAAATACTTACAAGAGGAAAGGTGCCACATCCAGTATGAAAAAGGACTGGATCTGTAGGGGAAATTCTTTCAAGAGGCAAGGTACTGCATCCAGTATGAAAAATAACTGGCTATGTAGGGGAAGTTCTTGCAAACGCAAGGTAGCACATCTAGCATGAAAAAGGGATGGCTTTGTTGATGAAGACCTACATGGAGGATAGGCCTGCAACCAACATGAAAAAGGGCTGACTCTGTAGAACTTCATGTGATGAGTAGAATTGAGAGATAGCACCATTTGATCGAGATAGTGGAAGCAACCCTTGATGATCCTGTGATGATCCAAAATTGATGATGATCCAATAATGATCTAGTGATGAAGACTTGTGCTGATGAATTGTGTCTAGAGAATACATTCCTAGTTAAGAGGGAGTGTTGATGTATTTGTAACTTTGGAATGTATTCAATTGTATATTTCATATTTTGTATTTGCTTGGTCCCCGATGTTCCTATCGAGAGAATCATTAATGTAATCAAGTCATGTAAAGTCATAGATATTAACCATCTTTTGTAAGTCGGGGGTAAAATCCCCACAGTTGTGGGGCACTAGGGTTATTAGACTCTCCTAGAGAAGTTGGACCTAGTAAGTAATTGTCAAGTCAGAAACTAGTATAAATATAGAGTGAGCCTCTCTATTTGAGACACACTCACCTAGTTATAGCGCATATGTGCGAGAAGAGGAGCTCACACAAGTGAGAGAGAGAACAACTATTGGAGATCATCTTTCTATTTTTGGGTTTTATTGTTTCCATTGGTGCTCATTCTATCTCCGAGGAAGTTGGGGGGTTTTTCCTTTATGGTTTCCCCGAGGATAAAACTTTGTGTCTATTGTATCTTGTGATTGATTGCTGTGCATTTTATTCTCTCAGATAAGATCTTAAGATCATATTGTCTAATTGATAAAAATCTAATAGTAGGGTAAATAAAAAGTTGTGTTTTGACTAAACAATTGGTTATTTTTAGGTATGGATTTCATTTTGCAAGAGCACGAGCATGAGGGATTAGATCATGATTCTCCTGGTGTTACACTAAATTTAAATTACTTGAAGCATTGTGGATTATTGACAATATTTTGAACTTCAAACATGAGGGCACAAAAAGGATTGCTTCAGACACTTATATAGTACTGGGATTTGGACCAGGAGTCTTTGTGATCAGAGGAGAGTTCTTAAAGCTTGCCATAGATGATATATATTTACTCATAGTGATATCACAGAGAGGAGCTCCAGTGAATTCTAGGATCCCTCATGGTCCAGTAGTATGTGAACATGTATTGTGTGGTAGGCACATAGTCATTACGAACACATATTCTGATATATAACATCTCTATCTTTCCTCTAAAAGTGATTTTTACTATGATCAGCCGGGTGGCAAGATCGACAGCTTTGCATTTGGATTCTAGGATCTTGATGCATTATGGAGCAGAGTGTTTGAGAGGCACCCTATTTGATTGTTGCACTGGGTTGCTAATGAACATGAAGAGTCAGTTTATAGATTGTAAAATATGAAATAAATAGGAATTATGGGTACGAACCATATTGGTCTCTTTATTCTTTGTGAGGATTCAAATGATGGGCCTGAGGGTATCACTACTGCATTTGGATCAGAGAGAGTCAAGGATGACTTGGTGGATTGACTTACTTTTCCAGTTGGGAGGTGGATTCACCACTAATAGATTTTATTATGAGTATCTCACTTGGTGCAACATACAACTCCTAGCTATTGAGGAGTACCATTCTGTCGAATTAGAATTTCGACACGATCTAGACCTATTGATCTCTACTGACATAGCTTGGGGTAGGATTGGTGAGTATTTCACTTTTATAATATTTCATTTTTTTGTATTTTATAAATATTTTAACATGAAATGAAAATATTTTTGTGCACGAGTCCTAATGAACTTTTAGCCATAATACAAACATTGTACAAGAGAGGCCTGCTAATTAGGAACTTTTATGACAACACAAGCCATGGCCAGAAGAGGGACATGAGGTCACCTTAGCTTCAATAGAGGAGAACCTTATGGATTTTACCATTGGGGTTCCATCTTTTGGGATTGAGTGCATGAAATAAGCAATGTAGAGACAAGTAGTAGGAGTGACTGCTACTTGGATCAAGTTGCTTCCGTAAGTGGCATTGTGTGTCTTATGCTACAGAGATGCATCACCACCTATAGAGTGACTGCTATAGAGTGACTGTAGTCCTACCTTCTATTTTTTTTATACCTATTGGATGCATTTGCATCATGGAGGGCCATAAGACCTACTTTGTACAATGAATCACACTCGTGATGTTATATTTACATTTTTGGACATATTAATTTTTGTATTATGTGGACCTACTTTTATAAATAATGAAATCAAATTTTATCGACTATATTTACAGTTTGTACATGATTTTTTATGATTTTATGTGTCCTTAATTTTAATTATCAATTAAATGTTCATCGAATAAAAAATTATCCAATGCATCAAATATATGATTTAATCTTCTAGGAATATGAAATGCACCATGTATTCCCTTAATATGTGATAAATTCAAAATGTCACTCTAAGAAATGCACCATCATAAATATATGAAATAATGTAGGGCATCGGACCCGACACATACCATTCAATTGAGACACCACAAACTGTGAATCTATGTAGATTGCTAAATGTTCAATTCCAAGAGAAATGACTCCCAACATTAACTCAATAATGGCACTATATTCAACGATATTATTAGTAGCTGGACTGAGTGAGACTCCACTTAAACTCAAGAGTTGGCTAGTTGGGTCATAGATCACCCAATATTTGGAAGAAATATTATGGGTGTGGCAACATGCTCCATCCACATATCCCACAAAGGTAGGTGCATTCAATGACATATATCAATCAGGCATAAAGCTTAATGAGAAACAACCAATGCTAGTCAAACCATAAAAGTAAAAAGTAGTCTAATATTCCTATAGTACATTCATTACAACTATAGAACCTGCCTATACATAAACGTATAGGAAAAATACCACTTCAAATAGAGTCCACTTCCGAAACCTAAGGTATTCCCTTAATATATGACTAATCCACACCGAAGTAAGTTTCCTAGACCCTAACTTGTCATGCTTCTAATCATAAAAAAACACCATATCTCCTTCTAAGAAGACACGAGGATGGGTTGAATTATGATATTCTCCCATTACATGCTTTTTTTTTCTTCAATAGCTACAACAACATCCATCCTATGTTCAACTAATTGTTCCATATATAATAATCTTTCTCCAATTCACTAGTGTTGGGTAAGAGTTCTATGGCTAGATTTAAAGACATAATCTCACACTCTATCAATAAGATAGTTGCAACTCCATGTACAAGCAGGGAAGGAGTAAATCCTATTGTAGTTTTAACAGAGGCTTGATATGCCCACGGAGTTGGGTGCAACATGATATGCCAATTACTATTAGCTTTGTTTACTATCCTCTAAAGCATGATTTTAAAATACTTATTGACTGATTGGACCTATCCATTTTATTTAGGATAGTATGGTGAAGAGAAGTCTTACAAAATCCAAGATTCTCATCTAACTCTAAGATCATTTTGGTTTTAAAGTGACTGTCATTATCCTTGGAAATGTCTCTTAGGATACTAAAACAAGTGATAATCTAGTTAAAAACGAAGTGTGATGGAGATTCACCATTGCAACAAAAAGTAAACATTGCATCAACCCACTTAGTAAAGTAATCAACAACTACAACGATGTATTTATGGCTATTAGATAATGCATATTAAATGTTGTTAATCTATCCCCCCGTTTGCCTCCTTTCACAAACATGAGGGTTAAGCACAACATAAATATTCAAGTTGGTAGGTGTGTCCTTGGGGGAAAGTCTCGAGTCAATTATTGTCACTTGATATTGACTCCTCCGTTTATGCCAAACTCCTAATGAATCCAAGGGGGGTGGTCCCTAAGAAAGAGTTGTCTAAGGCTCTTAAGTTTTAGTTGTTGATGATGAAGTAAATTGTTTAGGAGTTTTTGGAGTAAAATTACTAAGACAAGATTGTTTGCAAATTTAAGTAAATATCCAACAGCATAACATTAACACATAAGCAAATTGAAATAAATGTGAATTAGATCATAGCCAATGGAGTCAAAGTAAAATAATGCTGTTGAAATGAAATGTTTTGCAATGTGTCTTGGTCAGTTTTAATTATTAGAATATGAGTTGAGTTACGGGAAGGGGGTTCTCGATATACTGACAGTACTGAGAATATGTACGAAAGATGACTAAGTGGTTCCTCACTTAGAAATTTGGGATGAATCAAAATCTCTGAGAAGGTTTCCAATACTACACCAACAAGGATGTAGCCTGACTGTATCTTGAGGTCACTACTTAGTGGTTCCCGCTTCCTTTGAAGAATTTTCACATGATTGTCAACTATCGTACGAGGGATATTCGTAATGTTTTTTCAGGTAGTTGATTTTATTAATGAATTATTAGATTAATGCATAGAATCAAGAGAGTGTCGAAAACCGCTTTTGATTCCCCAACGACCAGGCAACTACCATAGAGGGAAAGAGCATACACGATTTTAAGACAAAATGTTTATTCCAATTTTATGAAGCAAAAATTATTGTAAAATCAAATACACTAATGACAAATTAAACCGCAACTATGTGTCACTTTCTAATCATCCATTGATAATCGACAAAAAAACATTTGGTTGGTGGTGAGAGAATAATTCATGGAAACTATGGAATTTAAAGATGAAATCAAAGAAATATAACTAAACTATACAACCTTTCTAGAAGGCGGAATGTGTGCAAATGTTTATTAGTAAAATGCAAACCATGAAAGAGACTGGGAATCCCCCCAAGCGGGATGGAGTGTGGGCACTATGTATCCCACTTGCTTTGTTTACTAATGAAATTAAAATATGATGAAAATATGAATTATTATTGCACTTTGATTCTTGAAAGGGATCGAAAGGATTTACAATATCACTGGGAGAGAAAATGAAAGAAGAAAAGAGACGGAGGATGGAGTTTTTGATGTCCTCAGTGACCGAAACTCAAAAATTGAGAAGTGTGTCCTCCTCCTTTTCTTGAAACCTGATAAAAAGCAACAAGTTAAATTTTTTAGAATATCACAAATTAATAAAAACAAATGCATAATCTACACTACTCAAAATGCTCATAAAATTGTAAAATTTTGATTAAGAATGGCACTTTGAGAGACTAAAGCAGATCTAGTATAAGATGAAGCTTTAAAAATTAATCTAGATCTGATATATATATGCCTAACTAAAATAAGATTTCAGATATTATAATTAACTATCCAATTTTACTATGCATTAAGTAACCGTGACCAAGAAGAAAGCTTGATTTTTTTAAAGAAGAAGAATGACAACCTTGAGCCCGTGCTTGAAATAAGTGAAGGAGAGAGGCATATGAAAAATAAAAATGTTAAGCACAACAAAATGTATGTTGTAAAATAGAATTGGATGCAACTGAGCTCCAATCCCCTTCCACCTGAGACAAATATGCAAAATCTAGACAATTTCTCATATAAACCAAGTTAGTCCAGTAATTTCATTAATAAAAATAGAAGGAGAGCATAAGTATAACCAAATACATTTTTCTACTCCTACAAAATTCTGATAATGAAATAAACATAATTAAATTGACAGTATCAAATACTTATTAAAATTTAACTCGATCTAACACATCATTTGATAGAAATAAAACATGAAATTCAACAGATTTCACCTCAAATTTGATCTAGTCACAAAATCACAATGTAATCATAGAATAGACTCCAAATCCTTCAATATTTATTAAAAAAATATCAGAAACATAAGTACAATGGGAAAAGGTTCAAAACAACCTTATGAAAGAGGAGAAAGACCTCGCTTTTATAGCGAAAATTGAGCTTAAACCCCAAGGGGGCGAATTTGCCAAGTGTGAGGTGGTTTTTGGGGTTGAGAAAATCATGGGAGGAGTTTTGAATTGATGGGATAGGAGGCTGCCACCTCTATTGAGGTATCCTAATTGGTTTGGTAATCCTCCACCTCTTGTAACAACTCCTTCCAAGTGGTAAAACAAACCCTCAATGAGAGAATGCGCCCCCCTTTGGTGGACATGAGTTGGAGCTCCTCCCTTGATGATAGAAGATGCTCCTCTATGCTCATAATTTCGAAAGGAAATATCCTCAACAACCCTGTCACCTTAGAGACAAGTCCTAGACAAGCTTCCTTTGATTTAGGAATTGGATTTTCTCTAATTTTCCCATTTATTTGTCCCTCTGAGTCATTTTGGAGAGAAAATAAAAATTAATAATTGAAAATTACTAATTTGACTCTCAAAAGTGGGTTTATTGTTTTAGTGGGGGATCTGGGTCCAAAATTGAGCATCCCCATGACCAAATTGGTTCCCTAGGCCCAATTATATGACCTTTTGAATTTTTACAATTAAAATACACCTTATCGATGATTTTATTAAAAAACTAAAAACTAAAAAAACCTATGAAAGACTTAGCACATGTCCATGAAAATTTAGGACTGTGATTAACATGGTATAATACATATACAGTAGGATTTAATAACCTTTTAATACAAAATCACCAATTTCACCATCCCGGCTTTGGAGGATTTTGAGTGAAAAACTCAAAAATTATATGTCGCTTAAAAAGCGTCACATAATCGACATGGGAAAAAAATTTGAGGATGATGACTTTCATGAAAAAGTACTAAGAAGGATAAACCTTTTACAAAAAGAAACCATCATTCTATGTCATTTATTACAATCCCCCCTAAGGGGCGTGAACATGCAAAAAAGTGACAACAAATGGCCCTGATGAAACCACCGAAATTCTTGAGCACCTAGTAAGAACAATTGATTTGTTTCGATCCTTGGTGTCTCACTTGAAATATCCCCTAAGTGCAACATAGTGGATAACATCTGGCTCCAACTATGGGACGTGCACTTGAATGATCCTCAATTAAAGAGAGTGTGCGAGGACCCTAGAATGTCCAGTTCTTGCAAGAAACTAAAGTGCATCAATCCCATATACATGTAAATTAATGCCAAAATGAAATACAAGTTGCATCATAATATAGAAAAAATATGGTACATAAAACTATGATACAAAACTATGGTACATAAATAATATACAACAATAAGCTATGATACAAAAATAAATATGATACATAAATTATGATACAAAGAAAAAGGTTTAGAAAAGTACTGATAATTCCCCCTTGGGAATTAGATAAGATCTTTGAAGAAAAATTTCAATTGTTTCCCATTCACTGGGAAGATCAACTTTTATCCTTCCATAGTGTCGAGAAGGAATGAGTTGGTGCCATCCATGTTATAGATGATGAATGGCCCCATCCAGAGACTACCGAACTTCCAATGTTTTCCTGGCTTTTCCCTTCATTTGTCCCATAATAAAATTGTATCTCCAATCTGAAAGACCCTTGGTTTTGCAGACTTGTCAAATGTTATTTTAACCTTCTCTTGGTTTCTGATACTTCCGTCAAGACTATTCCTTCGACTTTCATCTAATTCAATTAACTGCTTGATTCTATTGGTTATGGAATCTTCTTCTAACTTGAAGCATTTGATACATTGGCAACTGAATATAGATAAGAAAGGATACAGTTAAACCATATACCAACTCAAAAGGAGTCTTTTCCGTTGCACTTTTGTTAGTTATTATGTCATTCCAAAGTGTGTATTTTATTTTACTATCCCAAGACTTCTTGTTACTTCCAATTGTTTTCTTTAGGATGGTCATTAAGTTTTTATTGCTTGAATCTGCAAGACCATTTCCTTGAGGATAATAGTTGGATGCATGGGATAGGATAATGCCATATTTGAAGCAGAATGATGTGAGATCTACTGAGCTAAAAGCTTTGGCATCATTGATTGTTATTTTGGATGGAACCCCAAATATTGTGATAATACTTTCCTCTAGAATTGCATAATAACTTTATCGGTAGCATTTTTTGTGGGTATTGCTTATATCCACTTGGTGAAATAGTTAGTTATTGTTAGGATCCAAGAAAACACATTGCTTGAACTGTCTTTTAATTTCCCTATGAAATCAAGGCCCCACTGCTGGAAAGGGGCTAACACCACAACTGGTTGCAAAGTCAAGGTTGCTAGCCTTTTCTTTCCCATGAATAACTGGCATTGAGGAAAACTCCTTATAAACTTGTGTACATCTGCAAATAAGAAGGGCCATTAATATCCTTCTCTAAGGGTTTTATGGGCTATTGTGTCTGCTGCATAATGCCCCCCACAAAATCCTGCATGAAACTCAGTTAATAGTAGTTTAGATTCTTGTTCATTTATACATCTAAGTATTATTCTGTTAGGGTTTCTCCCAGACCAAGTGCCTCTTGAGTGATGCAATAATTGATGGAATTAAGACTTAGAGATCTCATTTTATGACCCTTAAGGTGATTTGGACATGCAATATTAAGGAGAAAGAAGATTATATCTGCATACCATAGATCCCGCTATAATGACTGAAGTCCTGCTGACTTTACATTCTCTAGATCATTGTTCTGACACACCATCCTTAAATCCTCCTAATTCCCTTGAGCTAACTTCTTGGCTAGACCCCGATCTTCGATTAATTTTGTGAGCCTAATCTCTAGATCACATTCTTGAATTTTAGAGACCCATTTACCCGTAATGCCCAAAAAATCTTGTTGAGACAAGATATCTTTTACAGCTAGATGAGGTACATAACCAATTATTTTTGAGTATACAATGTATGTTCTGAAATTTTTTAACGACTTTATCAAGGCATAAGCCTAATTTTCCGATGATTGTATATTTCAATTTCAGATGCTTTAAATCTTGATTCATGAAAGTGATGCGTTTCTCATATCCTTCATTGTTTTTCTGGAGCAAGACCCTCGCAATAGTACTTTCAGAAGCAAAGGATACATCAATAAATATTTAGAATAATCAGGGCTAACCAAAACTGGTGATCTGGTAATTGCATCCTTGATGCATATGAAAGCTTCTCAACCCTCATTAGTCCATTCAAACTTAGCATCTTTATTTAATAATTTCTATGTTGGCTTCATTAATTCTCCTAAGTTGGGGATGAATCTTATTATAAAGTTGATGTGGCCATTAAAGGATTGGATAGCTTTCACATTTTTAGGCAAAGGTATATTTTTAATTTCCACAATCCTTTAGGGGTCCACCTTTACTCCATCTTTGGAAATGATATGTCCTAATAGTTTCCCTTCTTCAATACCGAGGACAAACTTTGTTGGATTCAAATAGATACCATATTTCCTACATCTTTTGAATACTTGTTTGAGGTGACTTACATTACTTGTTCTTTATTTTGAACAAACTGTTAAGTCATCCTGATAAATTTCTATGACCTTTCCAACTAATTCCTTAAATGCATAATCCATGGCCCTTTGGGAAGTGGACCTTGCATTCAACAAACCAAAATGCATCCTTAAATATTTGAAAGTACCCCATGGGTTTGTGAAAGTAGTCTTATGCCTGTCCTACTTTTGGATCACCGCCTAATTAAAACCTGGAAATATGTCTAACATAGACATCATTTCAGAACCTGTTACCTTTTGAAGAATTCCAAGTGTTTTACAAAAATAAACCATCATGCTATGTCATTTATTACAATTCCCCCGAGGGGATGCGAACATGCAAAAAAGTGACAACAACTAGCCTTGATGAAACCACATAAATTCTTGAGCACTGAGTGAGAATAATTGGTTTGTTCCGATCCTTGGTGGCTCACTTGAAAGATACCCTAAGTGAAACTTAGTGGATAGCACCCCTTGTTGGTGAAGGGACTGATGGCGATGACCGGATACAATGGAGTAAGGTTTTCACACACATTTTTTGGTCAAAGTTTGACATGGATGAAATTTCTTGACCAATTGAATGCAGTATTTGGATATCCAAGACTATAATATCCAACACACAAAGTTTTTCTGGTTGTAGCAATTAGCTCGGATAAGTGATTTCCACAGGCTCCACCATGATAATCATTTAAGACTTTTTTTATATTCCTTGTGAATTATGAAGTTTTTAAGGATAATGTTAATTCCTTGATGATAGAGAGTATCACCAATAATGACATAATGTTAAGATTGATGATGAATTTTATGTGTTTCTCCAGTAGAAGATTGAGGTGGGACCCTCTGATTTTGTAGGTAGATTATAATATTTCCATACTAGAGATCATCTGATTGGATGAGGAATATATGTTTTTCAGGAAAATAATCACTTTCTATTGATACTTTATCCTCTCGAGTTAATTGTGACATTATATTGGAAAATGCCAAAGACTTTTTAAATTTATCAAATGCAAACCCATGATCAAATTCTTGAAGGATAACAATCCAATTATTATATTTTCTCCCAAAAATTTGTCGAGATAAAATATGTTGAAAGGGATTGACATCAACTATAATGGTAGTTTTTCTAAAAGGAATATAATGCCTAAGTCTTTGAACTGCATGTATGACAACTAGTGTCAATTTCTTAACATGAGATTGTTAAAATATGAGATAGAGCCTTAAACGAGTTTGCAGACGATGATGGCAGCCTCTCAGTCGGTCTAGTGGACTCAGTTATGGCGGCATTTTTCTTGATCTTCCCTATGCCCTTGGCTAGCTTAGACCCTCCTGTCGTCTCCTTGCTGGGTTACTTGATTTTTGCCCTGGTTGTTCTCCCGTTCCTCTGTATTTGTGCTCTTGGGGTTTTAGGGTTTCTCCTGGTCCTATACTTACCACCGATGACTAATTGGTGTCCCTCCCCTTACTAGGGGGACTAGTACCAACCAATTCAAAAAAGTGGGAAGGAGCTCGTATATTCAGTTGCCTCGGTATTTTTGGGGTCCTTTGTCTGTGTTTAAGGGTTTTTCTTGCTTTCGTGGTCTGTCACCCTGCATGGGTCTCCACGTTTTCATGTGCTTATTCTTTTCCTTTCCGTCTACATGTGCGGGGTTGACTTATGAAACTCCTTGCCTCCACCCGTATTATTAGGGTTCTTGTCGGTTCACACTGGTCCCAAACTTTTTGCTCAGTTTGTAGTTCTGGAACCTTCGCCCGGGTTTCCATAGGGTTTCATTTCGGTCAGGTGGTAACCCTTTATTGAACCCTTATGACTGTGGGGGGGGGGGGGGGGTTAACCCTCTTTTGGATTATGTCTGTGGTTGGTTTGTGGTGTGCCCTAACCGGGTTTCTCAGTGGTTTCTTGTAAGTTCAGGTTCCGAGCTCGCGGCTCCTGGTTCTTTGTTAGGTTTTCTACATGTGTGGGGTTGACTTCTATTATCCTTGCCTTCACCCGGTTAACTAGGGTTCCTGCCAGTTCACACTGGTCCTGAACATTTGCTCGGTTTTAAGCTCTAGAACCTTCGCCTGGGTCTCCGTTGGGTTTCATTTCGGTCAGGTGGTAACTCTTGCTTGAACCCTTTACTCTGTGGGGGTGGTTAACCCTCTTTTGGGTTTCTATCCGTGGCTGGTTTGTGGTGTGTCGTTACCAGTTTTCTTAGTGGTTTCTGCTCAGGTCAGGTTCCGAGCTCGGGGCTCCTGGTATTTTTTTAGTTTTCGACTGTTGCTTTTCATTGGTCGGGGTTTTTGTGGTGTGTCGTGGTAGACTGCCTCTGTGGTCGTGCTGGTGGTTGTCTCTGCTTTCTTCTGTGAGTAACTGTTGGGGCTTCTGCACTTAGGTTGTCCTGGCTTGCTTGATTATCTCTTCCCTTGTTGGTCGTATCTTCTGGCTGTCACTAGTCACAGGGGTTTTATCTTTTGTTGCTGGTATCCCGGCATTGTTTCTGTTCCGGGATTTTGGGGTTTTTCCATCCATTTCCCCTCCCTTTTTCAGCTATTGGGTTTCTCTGATGGGTCCTACCCTTCTGTTGGTGCCTCCTGGGTATTGACTCTTGTGTCACAACATGGATGACAATGGGACCTCGTCCTTCTACCATCGTAGGAGACATGCAAGGAATATTAAAACACATGAGGGTAAGTTTCGTTTCGTCTTGGGACACGATATCTTCATGGATAGGGTTTCCTCTTTATGCACTAGGGCTCTTGTTGGGTGTCTTGAATATTGTAGGTTGGGTAAGAAGGCTTGGATTGATTGGGAAACAGATTTCTGGAAGCCACTTCTGACCTATACACCGACTATTAGGATTCTCTCGAATGGATGGATCATGTTCGTCTTCCTGGAAGTAGAACATGCTTCTCTCATCCTGAACAAGACCTGGCGTATTGGCTCGGGGTCTTTGGTCCTTAGACGTTGGCATTCTCACTTCAACCCACTTCGGGAATGAGTGACGAAGCATCACCTTTGGGTATTGCTGCCCCACCTTCCCTTCCCCCTTTGGAGCCTACATATCCTCAAAGGTATTTCTAATACTATCGACATATTTGTGGCAGTAGATGAAGACTTTCACCTGTCATTTGATAAATGTTTGGCAAGGGTCTTGGTAGAAATGGATGTATCCATTGGTCTTCTTGCTGAAGTTGAGATTCTCTGTAAGGACCACCTCATGGTGTATAAAATGGATTATCTCCATGTTCCATTCCGTTGCAGTAGATGCCGTGACACTGGTCGTCTTCGGAGAAGATGTCCCTTGCTTAGGAATTCTCCTTCTGATTTGGGTATGGCTGATCCCCCATTGATAAGTACTAGTGCTGACTCCATTGGATCGAAGGATGCAAAAGAATGTATTTATTCTCAGTCTCTCTCACTCTCCGAGGATGTTTCTGATGCTTTGCTTGAAGATATTGATGTACTGGTGAGGGCACCTGCTCCTATGGTTGAACCTGGTACCTTCTCAGAAGAATCGTTCCCTGGGGATTCTCCTGTTAATCCCTCTGTCATTGATCCTTAGGTTTCCCCTCCATCCACCACCTTTTACCCCTTGGTGCTTTCTTCTGACACTAATGTTCTGGCATCGGTCATGACCACTCGTTTGGCCCCAGATGTAGCTCCCACTTCTGTTGACCTATTTGCACCTTCACCCTTTTCCCCTTCGACTGCTCCACTGACTCCTTCGGTACCTGTTCTCTCCTCTTTAGTGGATTTTCCTCCACTTCCAACTACACCTTCATCTCCCCCACCTTCTCCCTCCCCTTGTAGTCGTCGGTCTTCCCCTTCCTTTTGTGATCCTTCCCTACATAAAACGTTGTCGATTTTTTCTGCTGTAACACCATCTTCCCTATCCACTCTCCATCTCAACTCTATCAGATTCAAGAATGTGACTATTAGGAAGAAGAAGGATAAAAAGGGCTTCTCCAATAATATTTCCTCTGCCTCACCTCCTTATATCCCTCTCTCTATTCGCATCAAGGATGCTACTAGAGGGCTTACCTCTCGAGGACTTAGAGCATCTCCTCCCCTCCCACTTGTGCCTTAATGCTGGTCTTATCTCTCAATGTCAGGGGTCTAGGGGGCAAGAATAAACAGTGTAGCCTCCGCTCCCTCTTCCTTTCTATTCGTCCGGATATGATTCTCCTTCAGGAGATAATGTGTAGTACTTACCTTGCATTGCATGCTTTCTCCAAGCTCCTTCCTAACTTGGAATTTTGTGCCACTAGTGCCTCAAGCCTCTTGGGAGGGTTACTTACTACTTGGAACCCCCGCAGGGTTAGATGTCGTGCATTTGAGACTCTTGCTGGCATCCTTGTAAGGGCCAAATTTCGGGGTCTGAATACCACCCTCAACATCCTCAATTGCTATGGCCCATGCATGGATAGGGGTATCTTCTGGGAAAAGGTGCTCAGGGGTGGGATGCTTAATTCACCTAACCTGATTCTGGGTGGAGACCTTAACTTGACCATGAGTGCTTCTGAGATCTGGGGTAAGAGGGCTGTCCTTGATCCCATCTCATCCTTCTTTAAGCACCCTTTTGACTTTGTGGGACTTATTGACACTGCTCCCTCCATAGCTGGACCCACTTGGAGGAATGGAAGGGTTGGTGATGATGGGATCAGAAAACGACTCGATCGGTTCTTAATTGCCTCCTCTTTGATCCCTACCCTCTTAGGTCATAAGGTGTGGATTCATCAATCTAATATTTTCGATCACTACCTTGTCTGCTTAGAGTGGAATAAGTCACTAGGGTCCTGTAATTACCCCTTTAAATTCAATAGATCTTGGCTCAATGACCAGGATTTCGTATCTTGGGTCATTGATCATTGGTCTAGACTGTCTCCTTCTTCGTCGGGATCTGAGCTGGATCACCTCTCCCATAAACTCTGCTCTCTTAAGATGGAAGTTAAAGACTGGATAAAAGAAAAAGGTTCTCTCATGGAGTCTGAATATCAGAGATTGGATGTGGATATCAATACCTTACTTTCCAGCTCCTCCTTTGGCATCCTTTCTATAGAGGAATAGACATCCCTGTCTCAGCTGAGGATTAAAAAAAAAGATATTGGAGCACTACCTTTTGACTTGGCAGCTCAAAAGTCGTACCAAATGGGCACTTGAAGGTGATTCCAACACTAAGTACTTTCATGCATTGGCATCGGGTAGAAGGAATCAAAATTCTATTTGGTCCCTGTTGGATGATGGCGGTTGTTGTATTGAGGATGAATCTGAATTAAAGTTACTGGGACAGAATCATTTTGCGAATATATTCAAAGATGACAATCAGACCTATCTTTTTGAACAGCTCAAGGTTGTTTTACTCTACCCCAATATGATCTCCTTGGCTGATGCTCCTTGTCTCACTCAACCTGTCTCCTTATCTGAAGTTGAAAGTGCCCTACACTCATTCAAGAAAGATAGGAGCCCCGAGCCTGATGGCTGGCTTGTCGAATTCTATCTCTTCTTCTTTGACTTGCTGGGTGAATAATTGCTCTCTGCTGTGGATTATGCTAGGGTTTCAAGCTGTATCCCTCCCTCCCTAAATTCCACCTTTTTGGCTCTTATCCCCCAAAAGGAAAAGCCTACTACCTTTGCTGATTTTAGACCCATATCATTGTGCAATCTTCTCTACAAGTTGATATCGAAGGTCATTGCAGTGAGACTAAAACCCTTCTTGGACTCCCATATCTCCATAGAATAATTTGGGTTTTTAAAAAATTACCAGATCATGGAACCAATTGGTATTGTATAGGAGACACTCCATACTGTCAAGTCAAAAAATTCTTGTGCACTTATCCTTAAGATGGATTTGGTGAAGGCTTTTGATCGTGTTAACTGGTCCTACATCAGGCTTATTTTGATACAGATTGGGGTTCCACTCCTAGGAGTAAACTGGATTATGGGATGCATTACATCAGCAAATTTTGCAGTACTTATCAATGGTACCCCCTCAAAGTTCTTTACTACCTCTAGAGATATCCGATAGGGCTGTCCCCTTTCGCCCCTACTCTTTATACTTGTGATTGAAGGGCTCAGTCTCTTGATTGCTGATGCTAGGGATCATGGACTCATCAAAGGTATCAAGATCTCCTCCACCTTTGCTCTTACTCATCTCCTTTTTGTTGATGATGTGATCCTTCTGGGCTCGGGTACCTTAACATAATGGATGGATTTTGAAGTCATTTTGAGTAGATTTTGCAAGGCATCGGGGATGTGTATCAGTGTTGACAAATCTTGTTTTCTTTATAACAATGTGGATGTTGATATTCACACTAATATTGCCAAAGCTCTGCCCTATAAGATGGAGACTATCATGGCTGGCTTTATGTACATGGGCTATTTTTTCAAGCCTTTGGGGTATAGGGTTCGTGACTGGCATTGGTTGATTTAGAAATTTGAACATCGGATCTCTCACTAGGCACAAAAGCTTCTCTCACTTGGTGGTTGCTTGACACTTGTACAAGCTGTATTGACAGGTACTCCTGTCTACTGGATGGGCCTGACTCCCATTCCTGTTTCTGTCTTAAACAAACTCAGAAGTTTGGCATTTTCCTTCCTTTGGGGCTCCTCAGATAACAAGCATTGATTTCACCTGACCAACTGGGAGCATCTCTCTTGGCCTAAAGAGTTTGGTGGATGGGGCATTAAGCATTTGAATTGGTTCAATATTGCTCTTAGATTAAAGAACCTTTGGATGGTACTCCAGAACGATGGTCTTTGGCATCGAGTTATCATTAGTAAATACTTGAAAAAGAACTTAGTAGAGACATGGCTCAGAGGAAATAAATTCTAGTTCCGTGGTGTCTCTGCAATATGGAAGGGGTTCCTGCTCTCACTACGGTGGCTTGGTCGGAATCTTTCCTGGCAAGTTGTCAATGGGAAGAATGTTTTTATTGGCATTGACCCGATTGTTGGTGTATCCAACTTGCTCATGATTCCACCCGGGCTATGAGATTACTTAGAGGATTTGGATATTGTGACTCTCGCAAAGGCTCAGAATTCCCTCCCAGATGCACACAATTACTGGTATTATGCTGAGGATCTTGGTGTCGGAGGAGAATGGAAAGATGCTTGGGACACCTTTATGAGAAGTCTGGAAATCTATGGCATTTGCCTGATTGATCAGATGGACGCACTGACATGGTCTTATAAAAAGTCTGATGGCACCATTTCTGCAAAACTGATTTATGATTGCATCATCCATGCATCTTCTCCTCCGATTGGCAGCATACTTCTTACCTTTGTGTGGAATAGCAATCTCCCCAGGAAAGTTTGTTGTTTTTCATGGCTGGCTCTTAAGAACAAATTGCTCACTTGGGACAACCTTCAAAAGCATGGATGGATGGGGCTTGGTTTATGCGCACTGTGCAGATCGGATGTCAAAAGTGTTGAGCATATTTTCTATCATTGCTCTGTATGGAAAAATGTGTTCTCTATCCTGATGGAACAACACCATTTATCCCACTCATTCCAGTCTGATAGTCTTAGTACTTTCCTGGAAATGTGGACTATTTCTTTCTCAAAGCAATCTGCGTATTGCTATCTCCCATTTCTAGCCATGTGGGATGTATGGAAAGCAAGGAATATGTGCATCTTCGAAGGGAAAAAAGTTTCTGTCATCAACATACTACACCATATTGCTTACTCTTCACAGCTGTACTGCCCTACTGTCTCTAAAGTTAAAAAGTCTAGACCCAAGGGACCGGGTCCTATACTTGTATACCCCTGTGGGTTTTTTGATGGAGCATCAACCAATAATGTTGGAGGGGTTGGCTTCTTTCTGCACTTGAATGAGTCACATTCTTTCGAGTTTGCATTGGGGGCGGGCCTTAGCACCAACACCAAAGCAGAATTGCTGGGGCTCTGGGCCCTTCTGCATACATCCCAAATGATGGGGTTACCCAAGCTCAAGATATTTGGTGACTCATCTGTCATCATCAATTGGGAAAAGGGTACTACTTCCCTCACACCACCTGAACTTCTCCATTGGCGTAGGGACACTAGGAAGATCTGTTCATGCTTTCTAAAGTTGTCTTTTTTCCATGTCTACTGTGAACACAATCAGCTGGCAGACCGACTGTCTAGAAAAGCTCTTTCTTTGGCTCCAGGTTCGAGATATTACTCTAAATTCATTGATGGTCTTTTGACCTCTCAGGATTGTTTCAAGCTCTATTGAGCTTGGTGTTGGAGCATGTTCTCCACCCTTTTATGCACCCATGTGATAGTTTTGGAGTGGACTCTTTTAGATCGTTGCTCTACACTTATTGGTTCACAGTAGATATGGTTATGTGGGACATACTTATTATTGATGGGTATAGTATCACAGAAATTGAACTTGCCCCTCTATTGTGTTGTGACTCATACATGAGGCTTCTAAAGCTATTATCCTATGACCCAACATTATAATTGTAACCCATATACTGGGATGGCACATTAGATTCCCTTTGATTCTTTAATGAATATCAAGGACAGGCTTTTTTCTACTGAAAAAAAAATTCTTAACATGAGAATACTGTAAATCATGACCTGATAGATTCTTTCTTACATAGTAAATGACATGTTCGTAGTGAAAATTATCTCCCTAAGCCATAAAAATTTGTTGTAGCCTCAACGATCCCATATTTTAAAAGATGAGTACCCATTTATGTTTTGATGATTGCTGTTTATTGACTTTTTGATTTATTCAATTTTATTTCCTACTTAATAAAAATGCAAGAAATCCTAAAGAAATCCTAAACAAAATAGATGTTTGATAAGCGAGTTAAAACAAATGGCAAATTACTTGATACAATCAAAGTCGGCAGCCGACAGTCGAAATAGTCATATCTCTCTAATAAATCGACCAATAGTATACCCCCGATTTCATTATAACTAAAATTGAGAATTAGCGATTTCAATTCTAAATCCCCGACTTTCCGACTCTGACTTTTAAAAAACTGAAAGTTGGAAAGAACATTATATGATTATTGAAATTATCAACGAACATCCTACTATTACTAGTCCAAATTTTTGGAAATCAAAAGTCAAGAACTTATTTAAGGATCACTATATATTGTCCCCAACTTTTGACCCTCGAATTTTACAGCTAAAATCGATAGGAGAGTATCAGAGCATTATCAATTCATACATTATAATCATCCTCGAATCCCAAATCCCGATACTACCATACATACATGATATTTTTAGGACTCGATAATCAGAGGACTATAAAAAACCCAAATAATTTTCGCTCCTATCTTTGACTCCCTACATTTGGGGCCCACATTCGAAAACATTTTCAAAATTCAAATTTTGGTGTATGATGCGTGCGAACATGCATTGAATAAAATTTATGGTTTAATTATCAAAAGTGAATACTTTACAACCCTAATTATTCATTAACCTAAATAGAGTTTGAATCCATCACCATGGTTGCGCAAAGCATTCATCCTGCAAGTAACTTTGTGCGTAGATGTTAAGAGTTATGGATTTGATTTTGTAGGTATTCTAATGTTTTCATTAGTTCCTTTAAATTGGTAATTAATTCCATGGGATTATATTATTTTATTTCCTTGTAGGATTACAGAGAACACCATGGCTAAAAGGACCAGATCTAAATCTCTTGTTGATGAGTTAAAGACAAGAGACCCTAATTTTTGTTTCTATTCTGATACAAATTCTTAAGTATTAGATACCCTATGTATTGATTGGGATAGAATGTACACCATTTTAGACAGTGATGACTTCTCCAAGTTCCAGGTGAAGCACCTATCTACCAGAATATCAACAACTCTCAGTTTCATGCAATCACTACTTGACCCACTGTCCTAGCATATACATACCTGGTTAAACGGGTCATCGATTTTGTAGATGTTTTGACTATCCATTTTAGAGGCTCCAACCAAATGGTTTTTGAGAATATAAATCTTGACACTTTTGCCAAGATATATGCACTCAAGGTTCCACAACAACTTCTTACCTAGGAAATAATACAAGCATTTGAGAACAATATTGAAGAGGAAGTCCTATTGAATACATGGATGAATGACCCTAGCACATTCATTTTCAGACTGAATATGGAATACCCCATCGCTCTGCTAAGATAACTATACAAACTATTGGTAGTGAAGCTCTGCATATTCTATGTAGTTGAAAACTTTAATACTTCAAATTGGAATGGATCTTGTTGGAATATTACATAACAACTACATGAAAGGTTTTCAATTGGGCATAAATTTCTCTATCACATTCCAGGATGCACTTGTCCAAGTATAGAAAATCCCAGCCACAAAGAAGCCCAATTTTTATTTATCAACATATCTAATGGATATGGTGTGTGCTTCATTCACTTTTCCTACCATGGATTGGATTTGGACAAGGGGAAATCCTCCTTTTCATATTTACTGTTCAATTTTGTGGGAAGACAATGATAGAGCATATATATATGACATATGTGACAAGTTTATTATTGCTCTTCACTTTATTATTTTTAAGAAAAATGCTCTCTGAATTTCTAAGAATTCCCTATCTATGATTACAACTATGGGATATTGGTATATCACATATTACTTCATCTATATCAGGATATGGGGGGTAAAACAATTCACTTATGACCTAGAGTTGTCCCTGAATGAATGACACTTGCAGAAGTTGCTTACCAAACTATCATGGATGGAGTGCATAGTCAGATTCATTCTAAGAAAAGAGGGGTGTTTCCCAAGTTTCCTCTATATATTGGAAATCTAGTAATTCTGAATGCAACTCATGGTGGTGTCATTTCCAAGGAAATAGTTCATCTAAAATTAGTCTTGGCATGAAATAAAATGTATGATCCTAAAGGGTTTATCCCGAGCCTATTTTCTCAAGCACACTTAAAGAATTCTTACATACATGAGAAAGAACCAGATGACTCCTTATTCTAGAACACTCATAGTTTTGAAGAGGTGATGAGAAAAGTAATTGATCTAGATCAAAGAGTGCCGATTCATGAAGCTTAGAAGTAGTTAAAACTCAAAGTGTTGGAAGAAATAAATAAATTATTTGAACATAAAGAATATTCTAAAAGGGAATCCATGCAAGAAGATGGTGCAACCAAAGAATCTACTTCTTCTATTACTAAATCCAAAGAAGAGATTCAGTTGGAAAAGGTACAAGTCAAACAACTTGATACTAGATCCCTGCCAACTTCTCCCATTCAAAAGTTAAATACCTTGATATAGAAAGCATAAGATTTACAAGACAAGGTTGCCTTTACTAAATCAATTTATCATGTTGATTTTGTTACTAAAGTTGTGCCAAACATTTTTGTTAATATTGAGGGAGAAGATAAGTCTAGAAACCCTCCTCCTAAAATAGTTACTGAACAAGTCATTGACTTGAAAAGAGAGCAGGCTGCAAAGGTTATTAATCCAACACCAGTTATCTTATAACCATCAAATATTCTGCACCTTTAGATTCCAAAGTTACCAATAAAAATGTCAAAGTTCAATAATCTACAAAACCATTTGATCAAACTATTAATTCTGATGATACTTCACTTGAACCTCATACCAAGCAAGATGCTGTAGCTGCCAATATTTCTTAGATACAAGAAACTTCTCAACAAGATTTGCAACCAACTGAAAGCAATACACTCACGGTTCCTCCTCTACAGTCCCAAGATTCTAAAATTTCCCAAGAAACACAACTTATTATTGATAATTTGTTTGCAATGCCTAAAGCTCAAACTAGTTTGGCAGAATCTACTCAATTAGTCCCTTTAACACATGACTAGTCATTTCCCATCATAAACAACACAAACCTTTTAACTTCTACAGGTGAAGGATCAACATATTTTGGTGATGAAGCTATAGTAGTTTTGGGAGATTATTAGTTCAACAAGAAATAAAAGGCAATAATGAAAAGAGGTTCCAAAATAAGCAAATAAGGACAAGTTTTTGAGGATTCAGTTTCAAGTAAGATCATTTGGAAATCATTCTCTAATGACCCTCATAGTGTACCAATAGAAGTAGCTATAACCTTGGGGGATTTTGCAGGGGCCAATTATGAATTTGTGTATATTTTTTGTAAATATTTGGATGAAGAAAACAAAAAGAATATAAGAATGCAAAGTGAAAAAGAATCTTTGCAAGAAAACCTCAACTAACAAATAGTGCAACTTAAAGCTCAACATGATTCAGAATTGCAAAGCTTAAGGGACCAGATTTAGCAATTATCAAGGAAGGAAGATATTGCAAAGGAATAGGTAGTTCAACAAGCTACTGAGCCAGCTAATATTAAAACACAAATGGAGGAGAACAAAGAGTACCATACTTCTTATTTATTTGTCAAAGTTATTGCTCAGGAATTTAGAGATGAAGCTATTGCATAGAATGAAAGTTTGAGGAAAAATCATGTTTCATTTTTGATGGACTCAAAGAGGTACATGATGACTTTAATAATTTTGAGAATCTATCAAACCTCCTATATGATCACGTAAATAAGAGGAATAAGGTCGATTCATCTTATGAATGTCTATGCGAATGGCATAAGCACCTAAGAAATGTTCCACAGGATATTCCCTGCCTAGACTCCATGAAGTTGATGAGAGTCTGAATATCAATAAAACCTTAGGAATATTGATCTAGGTCTTTCCCAGGTGCACGCTGGGGACAACCATATACTAAATGAGTCAAGCACTGTTATGGAGGAAGCATAGAACAAGAATAAGTAAAGCAGGAAATACACTATGTCGACATAAAGTATGCACATAGACAATATGCAAGAATTCGAACCAATTTCTATTATTACTTCTCTATGAAGGTTGGTTGATTGTTACAATACTGTACATGTTTATATAGAATGATGAGATGCTTGGGGGACTACCCATTACATTTAGTTACAAGAATTTATAATGGTTTAGAAGTTCAACCGTTGGAGATGACTGGAAGACATAGATCTTATGTTGATGCTCATCATCCATTGGTGCCGATAAGGCATGTCAATATGCTGTATGTCGAATATGAAACCTATCAAGGTAGTCGGAGTAGTTGAAGCAGTCGAAGTGCTAGACTTTGTCAAAATTCGACAACATGCCAACTACTAGTTGGATCATTCCTCCTTCCTTAAGAGAAAATGGTCTTCATTGTGTATTTGTTCAGGTGAGGAAACTTGTTGGCTATTTCAGTAGCAGAGTACCATTTACCTTATGGAGGGAGTTGTCCATATTTATCCTCTTGAAACAAGGGAATGGGGTTTGTCCTTGTATGACATATGCATTACAACTTTCTATATGGACTAGTGAAGTGGTCCTTCTTTAGATGTAACCGGGCCTGATCCCCAATTTGGAATGAATGAGGAATATCATGCTTGTCGTGTCGGGCCTTAGCTTTTGCATTATCTCGTTGTAACATTTCATTTTTCTTGCTTCTGGATGTTATAGATTTGATCTTTGAACTTTAATTCTTTCTCCACTTATCGTCCTTCGAAGTCGGTGTCATTTGACTCTGTCGAGGAATTGATCAAGTCGATAGGTTCTGAGGGTTGAAGTTCATAATAGATATCAAGTGTACTCTTTCCTGTATAACTATGTTGAGCATGATTGTAGTGTGCTATATGTATGGAAGGTTTCCATCCCATGTTCGACGATGCTTGTGGTTGTACATGCGAAGCAGTTGTAGTACCAAGCGATTTACAACTTTTGTTTGTCCGTCTGTCTGCTGATGGAAGGCTGTTGACAAAGAAAGTATCATGTCGAGCTATTGCCAAATATTTTTCTAAAAGGTGCTGACAAATATAGCATATCTATCGAAAATAATGGTCGTCGGGAGGCCATAATGTTTCCACACATGTTCGAAGAAGAGTTGAGTAGTCTGTTGTGTTGTCGTAGTCTTCTTTCATGTTATAAGTATAACCATCTTATAAAATATGTCGACTACTACTAAGATCACGTCATGCTAATGTTTGCTAGTAGGATATCCCGTCAAGTAGCCCATAGAAATAGATTCCCATGGTCGACTAGGAACTGGACTTAGGGGTGTGTATAGTCCTTGTCGTCGATTCAATGGCTTATAAATGACACAAACTATGCACAATTAAATGTACTTGTTGATGTCATATTTAAGTGAAGGCCAGTAAAAATACTTTTGGAGGATAACAAGTGTTTTTGTGACTCCAAAATGTCCTGCAGTATTCCTGTAGTGCGCATCCAAAATGAGTGTCTATCGGTGCTCACCGGTCGGTACACAAAGCTGTCCAAGCTTGTATAGCAAGGTGTCCTTCAGGAAGTAGTCGGTAGTAGACAATGTGTCAGTCTGAAGCTGTCGATAAATTGCAGAGAAGTCATAGTCTACTGAACACAATTATGGCAAAGTAGTGGTGTCATAACCCTGCATACTCATCACTGTAGATAGTAGAGTAATGGGTGGTCGGCTGAGACAATTGACTATGGCATTGGATTTTCCTTTCCGATACTTAATTACCAACTAAAATTGTTGCAGGTAATTAATCGACTTGAGTTGTTGAGTTTTCTGTAATTTCAACTAGGATGAAGCGAATTGCAATGGTTTATGGTCAGTGAGGATGATCGTCTCCTTTCCAAAAATGTAGTGTCTCCATTGTTTAAGAGATTGCATAATGGCGTATAGTTATTTTTCATACGTCGAATACCTTCTAACAGTGTCATTGAGAGTCTCAAAATGAAACACGTCTGGGTGACCCAACTGAGTGATCACTACGTCGAGAGCATAGTTTGATGTGTTCGTCTTAATCTCAAAGGGATAATGCAAATCAGGTAACACAAGTACTAACTGGTACTGTACAAATCTTGTTTTTGAGTTGTTCGAAAGCTTGTTGTTGTGTCAGTGTTCATTTGAAGACAATTTTACCATTTCCTTTCATCAACTGATTCAAAGGCCATGCGATGTGGTTGAAGACGAGTATGAACCGTTGATAGAAATTCTCCAAACAAAGAAAACTTCTCAGTTCATGAATATTTTGAGGAATGGGCCAATATTTAAGGATATGTACTTTTCCTGGGTCGACATGAATTCCTGTAGAGTCAATTACATACACCAAATATTTGATGCTGGTTATCGCAAATGAGCATTTGTCCATGTTCAAATATAGTCGATGTTGCTGAAGAGTGTCGAAGACTTGTCAAAGCTATTAGACATGTTTTTCCCATGATCGACTGTAAATCAAGTTATCTTCAAGATAGACAATGACACAATTGCCGATGAAAGGTCGTAGAAGGTTGTCCATATATCTCATGAAGGTTGCAGGTGCATTGGTTAAGCCGAAAGGCACGTCTAACCATTCAAACAATTCTTCCTTGGTCTTGAAAGTCGTTTTCCATACATTGGTGTTCCAACTTGAGGTCGAGCTTCGTAAAGAACTTAGCACCTTTCAGACTGTCGATGAGTTCATCTATCCATGAAAGAGGGTATCTATTCTTTACTAAAATTTTGTTGAGAGCCCAATAGTTGATGCACATGCACCAAGTACCATCTTTCTTTGGAACTAGGATGAATGGAATTCCACAAGGAGAGGAACTAGGGTGGATATATTGCTCCTTTTCGATCAAATCCTGGATTTTCCTACGAATTTCTTTGTTCTCGAGAATAGATATTATGTAAACAGATGCGTGCATTAGGTAATGAAGAACCATGAACAAGTTCAATGGAGTGCTTTACCTGGCAATGTAGAGGTACTCTGTTCGTCTCTTGAAATACGTTCTGATATTCGTCAAGAATGTGGTCGATATGTTAGTGTTGTCGGGGGTTGTGATTGTCGGTGAGTTGAATTGTTGTTGCAGTATTCCTAGAATATTGAGGATTTATCATAATTAATGCGAACTTCTGAGCATGATTGATAAGATTTTTTGTTTGTTTAGAAGATATCATAGCAACTGTTGATGTGGGTTGTCTCTCTGGTATGTTGTACCATTGATTCTGAATTTTGACAATCACCTTATGAGGCTGTGATTGATATGTATCGTTTTGATCCCATAGGTAAGGTTTCCCAAACAAGGCGTCATCTACAGAAAGTGGTGCCACGTCATAGAGTACTTCATTTTCAAAAGGCTTGATAAAGTAGGCTATTCTACATTGGTGTGTGATTCTTAGTTCCTGTACATCCTTCATCCAGCTGATATTGTAAGGATGAGGATGTGGAGTGGTGAAAAGACCTAATTTATTCACAATATCTTCATAAATGAAGTTATTCTTGATACCATTATCCACAATCAGATGTAATGCATTTTTCTGAACCCATATCCGTGTATGGAACAAGCGTTCTTGTTCCTCCTTATTGACTCTAGTCGAGGATTTCTAAGTAGTCGAAGTCGAAGCCAAGAGGGTTGATGCATCTAGATCAGATTCTACTAGGGTTTTTTTGGACAAGTCGGATGTCGACATTTTTTTCCAAAAATGTCTTCTGAGCTTTGCATTCTGATGTATCATGTCATGCTGAATTGTGATAATCATACCATTTCCCGGTAGGATCTTATTTGTTGCGATCCCTCTTGTCTTTCTAGAAGTTATTCTTTTGATGATAGGGCTTTGGCAAAGTCATATGAGAAGGGTTCTTAAACTTTTCGGAGTCGGCTGGTGACTTCTTGTCAGATGTTCGATTTGTTTCCTTGTTCGCGAAACATGCTTTTATTTTTTGTTTAGACTCAATCTTGCTAGCAAGGAAATGCATTTGCAAGCGTACTAACAGTCAGAAACTCCATCTCTTGTTGAATGTATGGGGATAAACTGCTGACGTACTTCAGGACAAACAATTTCTCTTCTTCTTGGATGCCAAGTCTAGCCATGAGTTGATAGAACTTGTCGTTGTAACTATGCATGGACTAGTCTTTCCACTGCCTTAGCTACTGCCGCTTCTTATACCGCTGTTCAAGATAGTTGAGCAGGTAGAACTCCTTTCGGATACTGCTGATATTACTATTTCACATGAATTTGTTTGTATGTTTCAATTATGGTTATGCCTTGTGAACCTTTTATCATGATGTGATGGTAACTTTAATTAAAAATTTGTTTTAAAGAAAAATTAATTCCTTTTCTCTAATCAACCTCTTAGTAGGTTTCTCTATGAGGGTTCTTTAATAAAAATACCTTTTCCATTTAAACCTTTTTTTCTACCTTTAAAAAACTTACCAATGAAAACCATATGTCTCCCTTCTGAGGAGCAAACCTATAAATCCAACGAAGGATTAAATTCATCAGAAGTGATCTTACCAAACGACTTGGAAATAGGAGAATTTCTGTAGGGATTTTCTGAAGCTCTCGGATTGGATCACTTGCATTGTGTTGACGCTTGAAGCCAAGTCTAGGAATCAACAAAATGCACTAGAAGGAGGTACAATAACAAATTAATGGCTTCAAGGCATAAAAGGAAAATGCTTCCTTGCTCCCTGGTTACTACTTGTAGTTGTTCAAACCCACCAGTCGCATCCAAAACTACTACAACTCCACAGTTAGAATCTATTTCCATCCTTCCCTCACATTCCACCAATCCTTTAGGGGTTTCTTCTTTTCTCACAACCCTTCCTAAAGACTCATCACTAGGTTTCTCCACAGAGAATGTTCAACATGTTTTAGAAACAACCCAAGAAAGAATTACTAGAACCGAAGCCGTACATGAAAAATTCATCTGCCATTTTAGGGGTTTTTCAAGCTTTTGAACAATACGCCGCGAGCTTTGGGATCAATCCTGAATTAAAAAATCCTTCTCAATAATACTTCCTAGTTCAATCCTTGCATGTAATTTTAACTGAGCAACTAGAGTCTAATTTCACTGCAAATCCTGTTTTTTCTTTATTTGAGAATATTTTGTCCTTGCTTAATCCAGATATATGGAAGAACACACCCACCAAACTTTTACTGTAAAATTCTTAAATCCAAAATGAGTAAATGCTTCCATATTTTTATTAAATAGTTTAAGGTTTTAAAATTATTTTGTAGAACTGCCCACGGTTTATAGAATAGATGGTGAATGGGTGTATTGTTAAGTCACTCCTTGCGTAAGGTCATAGGTTCAAAACTTTGTGGGTATTAGCTTAGAAAAAAATATCATGTTGTAATACTAACCTATCCTTCTCATATTATTATTTTTGACCTATCTTACCTTCTTATGAGAGATATATTCCTTAATAGTTTTATTTAATATTTTTATTGTCATGCATACAATAGATAGGTGATAACATCTCACCCATAATGATTTGTAGAGGGCCTAACTACTCTCAACATAGTCAAACTTTTAATAAGTGAATTTTTCTATGAGAGTGTGATCAGTTGATTATCATCCACATGTGGAGTTCCAATATTGGTATATTGGAGATAGAAGACAAATTATCAAGGCCATTGAGGTATTTATGGATATGTGAATTGCAGAGGCAAGCAAGCTAACTATGATGCTTTTTTGGTTTACAAGATGAACTTGATTCAAGAATCATCTATATAGCATTAACAAGTTGAATCATAAATAGGTTAGCGAATTCGATACAATGAATTTTTTTTTGTTAATTTGACATCTCGACATCTCTTGAATAAGACCAATTTCATAGCTTGACATCTACCCATGTCCTAAATAGGCTTGTATGTTTTCTCCACTTTTCTTCTCAAATAAAATTAAAATGCACAAAATAAAATAATAATAAATGTAAGGAGGTTGGAATATACACCATTATATTTGAAACATTAATATATAGCTATATATATCCTAACATATAAAATGTCTTAGGTTGGGATATACACCATTGAAACATCAATATCTAACAATATATATTCTAACCGATAAAATATTTTATACTTTGTAAATGCTCTCAACTTCAAATACATGATTATCATCCTTGTCATTATATTAACATTTTTCATCATATATGTTAATGTTTTATTTCTATTTATTCCTTCTGAAGGTCTGATAGACCAAAGTTGGTTTTACTGGACTTTAATCACCATCATCACCATTATGTTAAATTATCACATTAAATTTATGTATCACATTAAATTTTTATATAAAGTTTTTTAATTTTTGAAAAATGATATATTAAACATTATAATGAAAGAAAATTTAAATATTAATTAATACTATAAATAAATTTATTAAGTAATATTCACATTTTCATGAAAGTTTATTAAGTAATTTTGTGTAAATAAAAATATTAAAAAATATTAACATATTTACAAAAATTTAATAGATAATTTTGTATAAATCAAATTTAAAAACAAATTTGTGTATTAAACAATATATTTAAATATTTATAGTTAAAATAATTTATTAAATGTCATGTTAAAAGAGATCATTGAGAATCATGCCATGTCAAGATTCTAGCTCTGAGGGGTAGTTGAGTTGATTGGATATTTAGAGACTAAGAGGGATACCAACCAGGTTGATGTGGAGTATACAAACATTATAATACTATAATATGAAAGGATTATGTTCAATATTTTATTAAATTTAGAGAAAAATGGTTAGTTTTTTCTCAAATTTTAATTAAAATTAATGTAAAAATGATATGAAAAATATGAAAAAAAATCAAAGATAATCATTATTATCATTACTTTATTTGTATTTTAAAAAATTATCATAATTGAATTGTAATTAGAGTATTTATTATTGACTACTATCCATGATGTCAATTGACTCATTGTAGTTATGGATAACCACTCCACCTAATAATGTATTGGTGATTATGTACTTTCAATTGTACCATATTGGGCATTGAAGAGTTTGGTCCTTTACATTTGAGAGAAATGAGCTCTTAACCTCCTCTGTGGTCCATAACCACTTCAAGTAATAAGCATCGATGATTGAGTAATTTAAATCCTACCAAATAAATATTGAGCATTGAACAATTTATTCCTTTACATCTTAAAATAATCCAATTAAAAAGAATAATAAATTATAGTCAAACACCAAAATCATCTCTTTATATTTTAACTATATAAAATATATAATTATATAGTTAAAATAAGATTATAAATGAAAATATTTTTATAATTATATAAATAAATAAAATAAAGTTGTAAATAAAAATATAAATTTAATTGAAAACAAAGAATCCACAAAGTTACATCAAATATTTTGTAATTATAATTTAGAATCTAGTTATAAATTTAATTGAGGGTAAAGAATACATTTTATAAATGAAAATTTTTTACAATTATATATATAAATAAAATAAAGTTGTAAATTAAAATATAAATTTAATTGAGAACAAAGAATCCACAAAGTTACATCAAATATTTTGTAATTATAATTTAGAATCTAGGTATAAATTTAATTGAGGGTAAAGAATACATTTTATAAATGAAAAAATTTTACAATTATATAAATAAATAAAATAAAGTTGTAAATTAAAATATAAATTTAATTGAGAACAAAGAATCCACAAAGTTACATCAAATATTTTGTAAAGTTTAATTTTATTTTATTGGCAAAGTGGTGGAACCCCCTGACTAGCAAGGTTGCCATTGGCTAAGAAACCACGAACAAGGGGCATCTAAGCCGTCAAAATCACCCGGGGATCGCACCCAGCCTGGACCGTACCAACCCTTAACATGGTTGGATTTTTTGGTATCCAACGGGATTAGAATCGACGACCTTTCAACTTAGGAGGCGTCTTAACCATACCCCGCCACCAACTGTTCTACATATTGTGGATTTTGTAAAGTTTAATTTAAAAGCGAGGTATAAATTTAATTGAGAGTAAAGAATACATTTTATTAAAGCATTCTTATAATTTGTAAAGTTATAGCTTAAAAGCCAAGTATAAATTTAATTGAGGATAAGGAATAACCTTTTATTAAAGCATTCTTACACAGTTGTTTTGTATGACTATCATTTATATGGCCTTTTAATGAATTAATGCATTGTTACAAACATTTATTTCGTTGGATTTTCCATTTTTATTATTTATTTTCCTTTACAAAGCAATATTTAGAAAGAAGCATTTAGCCATTACTTGGATCAAATGACTCAAATTGCAAAACATCTAGAAATATGTGGAAGTCAAATCTTAAATGTCGATGTAAGTGAAATGTCGTGCCAAACCTTAATATCCATATTTACATAATTTTCCAAAAATATGTACGCACCATTGGGGAATAAATCGAGAAAGCAGAACAGATGTTTGCAGGTAGTCCCGTTCTACAGATGTATAATCACTAAGGTGACAGAGGGGTGGTGGGACGAAAAATGATATTTAATCAATTAGCATATGGACACCCTTGCAGTACACATCACAATCACGATGGCATCTGAGATGTTTCGTTATAAGCCTCTCACAATTGTCTCGTGGTCAACAGTGTTAGGCATCAGCAATCATATATATATATATATATATAGATAGATAGATACCTCTGTCAGTAAATAGCTCTATATTCCCATGAGCTTGGACGGAGGCCGCGACTAACAATTGTCATATGTTACAAGATTTCCAACAATATTCTTGCTCCTAGGTATTTCTTGCAGGATTTTACGTTCCTTCTTCACATATAGAAAGATCGTGACAGCTTTCATAGACTTTTCGGTTCAATATGTTGATTGCAGTTTGGGTGCAATAAATCCCTTGTTATGCTATGCAAACCCTAACAATGCTACATTCAGCTAGGAGCCTTATCTTTACCCACACGATGTCTTGGAGCCTAAGATTTTAGAGAGCAATAAGCACCCCATAGCGCAGCAACTAATGCTGCGGCTGTGGGGCACATCAACCGTTGGATCAACAGTGGGATATGTTGCGCTGTGGGGTACTTATTGCTCTCCTAAGATTTATAACGATGCATGGGGATTCATGCAAAAGATGCTAAACAAATAGTGAAAATAATATAGAAAGAAGAACACAAAATATAATGGACAGAGAACACTTCAATTGATCTCTTATTAATGTATTAAGAAACAACTGAATACAGCGGTTTGAAACTGTCTACAAGCTAAACATGAAACTAAACATCTAACATACGAGATTAATTATTTATTTCTAACACTCCCTCTTAATCTCGAGGGTTACATTATTAACTATGCCTAGATTTTGATGTTGAAATTGAAAAACATCTCTTCCCAAAGGCTTGGTGAAGATATCAGCTAGTTGTTCTTTAGAACCACAAAACTTGAGAGAAATGTCACCACTTTTGACAAGTTCATGAATGAAGTGAAATCTTGTGTCAATATGTTTGCTTTTCTGATGAAATACACTATTCTTTGACAAGGAAATGGAAGAATTATTATCACAAAAAATCAAAATAGGTTCTTTTGTTGCATATCCAAAATCCATCAAAAGTCGTTTAAGCCAAACTGCATGACATGCTGCCATTGTTGCTGCTATGTATTCTGCTTTTGCAGAAGAGATATATACTATGGGATGCTTCTGGGATGCCCATGAAATCAAATTCTTGCCAAAGAGAAAAGCATATCCTGAAGTGCTTTTTCTGTCATCAATACTGCCTACATAATCACTATCTGTGTAACCTATGAGCATACTATCTGGTGAAGTTGTGTACCACAAATCATAAGTGGTTGTACCTGCAATGTATCTTAAGATTCTTTTACCAACTTTCCAATGAGAATCCTTAGGATATTCCATAAACTTGGAAATGTATCTTGTTGCGAATGCTATGTTAGGTCTTGTAGCAGTAAGATACATAAGAATACCAACAAGTTGTTTATACAAAGTAGAATTAACTATTGTGCCCAAATATTCCTTGCTTAATTTTGTGCCAAGAGCAATGGGAGTATCAGTAGGTTTACACTTTTCCATCTTAAACTTTTTTAAAATACGAGCATCATATTTCTGTTGACTAATACATATACCATGATTAGATTGTTCTACTTCAATGCCTAATAAATACTTCATTAATCCCAGATCTGTCATTTCAAACTCACTTTTCATGGCTGCTTTAAATTCAACTAACATCATGTTTCCTGTGTAGATCATGTCATCAACATAAAGACATAGAATACGAATTTTACCTTGCTGATTTACCTTGATATATAAAGTAGGCTCATTGTTTCTCCTACTGAAACCATCTTTGAGTAGATACTAATCAATTCTACTGTACCAAGCTCGCAGAGCTTGCTTCAAACCATACAATGCTTTCTTCAATTTGTACACTCGATGCTCTTGTCCTTTGACTTCAAATCCAGGTGGCTAGCACACATACACTTCTTCATTTAATAATCCATTTAGAAATGCAGACTTTACATCCATTTGATAAATTGGCCACTTATTTTGTGCTCTTAGAACAGTATCCAATCTTGCTACAGGTGCAAAAGTTTCACCATAATCAATGCTAGGTTGTTGTGAAAAACCTCTGGAAACTAACCTTGCTTTGTGTTTATCAATCTCTTCTTTCTCATTTAGTTTTGTTTCATAAACCCATTTAACACCTATTACATTTTTATCTATAGGTAGATCAACTAAATCCCATGTATTGTTTCTTTCAATAGCTTTAATTTCATTATTCATTGCATTTACCCATTCTTTTTGCTTTGCAGCTTCATCAAAACAAGTAGGATGAGATGAGAAAAATGCAAAATTGTACTACATCTCGATCATATATATCACTCAAACTTCTCATTTTTTGATGTGTATGATCATAATCTAAATCACCGTGAGATGAAGAACTACTTTCATTTGGAACTTGCAATCTTGGTAGGTGTGTTGTGGGTGCTTGATGTTCATCTAACTCAATAAAAGGATTATGAGATGTATTGTTTTCCATTTCATTCCATGATTCATTTTCCATGAATTTAACAACTCTACTTACTAGAAATATTTTAGTGACAGGATTATATAATCTGTATGCTTTCGACTGTTCACTATAACCAAAAAAAATGTACTTCTCACTTCTATCATCAAGATTTTTTCTTAGTTCTTCAGGAACATGAGCAAAAGCAATGCAACCAAATATTCTAAAATGAGAAACGGTTACCTTTAATCCACTCCATTTTTCTTTGGGTACCTTACCTTGGACACTGGAAATTGGTGATCTATTCAGTATGTAAACATAACATGCAACTGATTCAGCCTAATAATCTTTGGACAATTTTCTTGCTGTAAGTAAACTCCTGTCCATGTTCATGATGGTGTGATTCTTTCTTTCTGCCACTCCATTTTGCTGTGGAGTATATCTGGTAGTTGTTTGTTTTTTTATACCATGTTGTTTACAAAAATCAACAATCTCTCTAGAATCATATTCTCCTCCTCCATCTGATCTCAAAACTTTGACAAATTTGCCACTTTGTTTCTCTGCTTCAACCTTGAACTCTTTGAAATATGTGAAAGTATATGATTTGTGTTTGAGAAAATAAACCCAAAATTTCCTGCTAAAATCATCAATAAATGTCAAAAAATAAAAGCTTCCACCAATTGACTGATTTTGCATAGGTCCACATAAGTATGTGTGAACTAAATCTAAACAATCTTTGGCTCTATAAGAGGCTGATGGAAAACTATCTCGCTGATGTTTTCCTATAATGCAAATTTCACAAGATGGAGTCTCATTAATTGAAGAAGGCAATCCTTTGACCATACTCTCTTTTTGTAACAAACTCATACTTTTGACTGGTAAATGGCCATAGCGATAATGCCATAATTCAGTTTCATTTGCATTAGAAACATTACATGCATACATATTTCCAATTTGCATTTCTAATGGAAAATTCGGTTCTTTGTAATATATATTTTTGCAACAAATTCTCTATTTGGATCAAAGATTTTGCAGTAAGTGTCGTGGAAATTAATATCATAACCATGTGCCATTAGTTGTCCTACACTTAACAGATTGTGCTTGAGATTTGGTACATAATAAACATCATAATTATTTTTCACTTCATTGTGCTTTGTTAAAACTGGCACAACACCATTTCCTGAAGCTTTGATTAAATGATTATCACCCAAACTAATTGTAGTAGTAGCAGATGTATCAAGATTAGAAATCAAATCTTTGTGACCAGTCATATGATTGCTACATCCACTATCTAGGAACCAAATATTTTTGTCAAGAACTTGCTCAAAAACTTGACATGAAAGAAACATTGCATTAGATGTTTCACTTTGTGTAACATTAGCTTTATGTTTATATTGTAACATACTACATTCAGATATATGATGACCATACTTAGTTCAATACCGACATTGAATTTCTGACTTGTCTATCCATATTTGGTTATGATCTTGTGAAGATGATCCTGACTGCTCTGAATTTTCCTTTGTTTGTTCTGATTTATCTCTTGAATGAGAACGTACTCTACCATGTCCCCTTTTCCCACGAAAGCCTCTGCCTCTACCTCTTACTTTGTCCATGGAAATTTTAGACCGAAATGCATGTTCTAAAAGTACCAACATCCAAGTTCATCCTTGCTCCATGAGATAACAGTGAACCAGTCAATTATTTTATAGAAAATTTAGTTAAATATTTCGACTCAAGAATAGCAGTGACTACCATTTCAAATTTCTTGGCTAAACATCTTAAAATTTTTTCAACAACTCTTTGATGAGTCAATTCCTTTTCACCATTAATTCTAGGTTGATTCACAATACCCATAACTTTAGTCATAAACTGATCAACACTTTCTGATTCGACCATTCTGAGAATTTCAAATTGAGTTCTAAGGGTTTGAAGTCTAACAGTTTTTACTTTATCATTACCCTTATAAGCCATTTTAAGAATATCCCAAGCTTCTTTAGCACTTTTAGAACCAATGATTTTAGGAAATATAGAATCATCCAATGAAACTAAAATGCATGATTTTGCTTTTCCTTTCTTTTGTTTAAGTTCTTCTAATTTGTTTCTTTGAGCAGCAGACATGAGTGCAATAGTATTTGAATAAGGTTCTGTAAACCCTGTTTCAACACAATCCCAACATCCTTGACCTTGCAAAATAGATTTAACTTTCTCACTCCAGAAATCATAGTTGGGACAAACTAAAGTTGGTGCTTGAATTGACCAAGAACCATAAGACATTGGTTTTATTCACAAAAATCAGCCACAATAAAAATTTGATATAACTTCCAGGTTTAAATAAACCAATCTTTCACAAATTCCATTTTTTTATTATAACTCCCAGAATAAAAAAAACTTTGTTTAATCACTTGCAAAGTAAAAACTTTTTGCAACTCCAGAAATTCACAAAATTTACTTTTCCAAATATAACCAATTTATCCATGTAACTTTCTCAACATTATCTTTACATTCACGTAATCTTGTAAAAACTAATTTCTGAATTCCAAACCGAATATCTATTTTGTACTTAGTAATGATAAGAAAAATTATCTTTCAAAAAATTACCGAACAAGCTGATAATTATTGCAGCAGTCCTGGGAACTTTATATTGCAGTAGTCCCGGAAACTTTATGAGGATCGCCGAAACGTTCCAACTATATTCTTCACACAACGTCAACAAGTGGGCACTTACAACAGCAATCTCTTCTTGCAATCTAAAGCTCTGATACCATGAGAATAATATAGAAAGAAGAATACAAAATATAATGGACAGAGAATGCTCCAATTGATCTCTTATTAATGTATTAAATAGAATACATTGGACCGTTTACGGTTGGTAACTGAAACAATTGAATACAACAGTTTGAAATTGTCTACAAGCTAAACACGAAACTAAACATCTGACATACGAGATTAATTATTTATTTCTAACAAATAGAAGCTATGGCATCTTAGGAATGATGCACGAGGATTCACCGCAAAAGATGCTAAACAAATAGAAGCTATGGCCTCAATCCTTCCCAAGTCCAGAAGAACAGATATCAAATATGCAAAATAAGAACATCGTAGATAGCTACAGAAGATCGTAGATAGCCTCACAAGATGCAAAATTAAGAAGATTGTAGATAGTTGTAGAAGAAGCAAAACATAGAAGATCACATGTAGATGTAGAAGACGCAAAATAGAGAAGATCGGAGAGATATATGACTCGAAACAAAGAAGATCGCAGATACCTATAGAAGACTAAAAAAAAGAAGATAGAAGATAGCTGCAATAGATTCAAATAAGAGAATATAATCATAATTAATCATAATTACAGAAAGAATCATAAGTCACAGATGAGAATATCAAGAAAGGGTGAAAAATGTCGCAGGTCGCAATTCACTGCAGGTTGCAAAGATTTAGATCATAAAAACTAAATAGAAGATGCAAAATAAAGAAACTAAACAAAAGATGCAAAATAAAGAAGATTGTAGATAGTTGCATTGTAATATGAGAAGATTGTAGATGGTAGATAGCCACAGAAGATGCAAAATAAAGAAGATTGCAAATAGTTGTAGAAGACCCAAAACATAGAAGATCACGTAATCATGCAGAAGACACAAAATAGAGAAGATAACAGATAGTTGCAAATGATGCAAAATAGAGTATATCACATATAGTTATAGAAAAGGAAAAACAAAGAAGATCACATACAAAGAAGATAGAAGATAGCTGCAATAGACTCAAATAAGAGAAGATAATCATAATTACAGTAAGACTCATAAGTCACAGATCAGAGAAGATAAAAAAAGAGTGCGGACAGTCGCATATCACAATTTGGTGCAGGCTTTAAATCACAAAAACTAAACATAACTTTTCACATTGGCTGGATGCTTCTTTGTAGTTTCTTTTTAATGGGTGTTGGTAAAATAAGTGAGTTCTGTGCTTACAATGAAGATTGCAATCTTCAATTAGGTTTAGGTTGGTGCCTGAACACAGCAAGTTGGTGCTTACACAACAAGATTTGGATTTGTATCCCAAACAAGTTGGTTCATGTTTTCACAAGTCATCAGTGTGCTTGTGTAGTGATAAAAATGTGAATTTTTAAAATCTGAACTTTATAATGATTCACCCCCTCTTAGTGGTGTCCTCCTCATCGAAATCCTCCCTGCAACTGTGCTATACAAATAAAAGAACATATCTCAATCAATTTAACAATTATCCAGATGTGCATGTAAAAGTATTAAAATAGACTCCGTGATAGTAGAGTGCGTTTCTTGTGTGTCAAATGTAGTTGTAGGTTGAACATCACACTTGGTCACGTCCACAACTGGATCGGAGGGGCCAAGAACTTCTAATTCCCATGGCTATAGTCATCAAATGATGAAATAATTAGACACTCATGAATAAAAATGTAATAAAAATAAACTATGTACACATATTGAAGTAGATACCTTTGTGTTACTTCTTCCTATTGTCGATGCATCATTAATTATTGCACTAATTTTTTTTATGATTTTAGGCAACTAGAAATCTCTAACATGATGATGTAAACATGCAAAATAAAAATTAAGAAAAAACAAGTTGTGCACTGAATTGAAAGTTAATTAACAATTATTATTAAAGGATATATATTATTATGGAATCGGTAGGTCTATGATCATAGGCACTTATCTTCTTTCTAGAAGTTTTGTCCATCTGATAAATACACAACCCTTGGAAACATCAATTTCAGTCGATGCCTATAGTCACATAATGTTGTCCTCGTTAGACATGCACACGTGAATGAAGGAAATAACATGTATTAAAAAAATAACATGGTGAAATAGTTATATCTATATGAAATGTCTCTTCACCATGGGGAGCATCATTAGTGCCAAATCTGTTGTGCTTTATAGGGGCATCTAGCACATCTGGAAGTTTAAAAAGTCACCAAGTGTTGACTTAGTTAAACATGCACATGAACTAATGATGTAGCATGTATTAACAAACTAACATTTTGAAATTGTTACCTTGGTGTGAATTGTCTCTCCTCCAAGGGGGTACTCATTGGTTCCAAATCCTTTCTTATTTGTAGAGGCATCAGGCATCTACAAGTTTAAAAAGACACCAATTGTTGATGTAGTTAGACATGCATGAACCAATTAGCTAACGTGTATTAAAAAACTAACATAAATTTGAAATTGTTACTCGAGTGTGAACTGTATATCCACCAAGGGAGGCTTCGTTGGTGGCAAAGGCTTGCACCTCTACAGAGGTATCTAGCATATGGAAGTTTAAAATCCCATAAAGGTTAACATCTGGTATATCACTAGAATCAATGTGTTGTCTAGGAGGTTGAGGATTTAATGGCTTCAAGTTTTAAAAATGTAAATATTAAAGCAATCTAGAATTATTGATCTAACATGTATTAGAAAATTGACATGTTGAAATAGTTACTTCTAAGTGAGTTGTTGTTGTAAAAGATATGGAAACACTTGGCACACCATAATGACTTGTATATTATGGAACATTGGTCTATCCACCATGAGTGCCAAATCATTTCCCCTTTGAAATGGCATCTAGCATCTACAAGCTTAAAAATTTAAAATATTAACTATATATATATATGTGTATAATAAGGAAAAAATAGTTTGGACAAGATTATTAGTAACCATATACTTACCTACCTAAATAACCCAGAAAAGGAAACATCTATTGGCACATGACAATAGAAGGCATGGACACATGTTGTGCACTCATGAGACTCAATGGTGGTCTCATGATGTGTCATCCACCCCAACTTATAGATAGTCTTTCACCATAGGGAGGTGATGGCTATACACCAACAAAGAAACATGACCCTTCCTGGCCCATACAATCAATGAGGGTGCTATGTTGGACAACCATCTATGTGAGACTTAGGAATGCCTCTTGTGTCTATGGTATCATATCATGTGTGTGGTAGACATTTGGACCAACAAGCTACCTAGGAGGTGGAGGTATTTGAGGGCTAACATCTCAATGCATGGAATTTGGACAGTTTTAAGGCATCCCATGAACAATGCCTTGGAACTCCAAGATATCAAAATAATTGTTGTGTTTTCCTATCATGAACTCAATGTACATTGTTTTAAGGAAATATAAAAGTATTTCCATGTTACTGGGGGTGGCACATCAAAAACCATATACCAACGATACATACAAGTCTCTTGGAATGACAGATATATACACCACTCAATAGAGATGTGGGGTTTGTTTGTGTATGGATTTCCCCCCAATCGAGGGTCTCTAAGCAATACAAATATATGCTCCTTTGCTATCTTTAGCTTTTTGATATCATTGTAACTCAATCCATCATCATATTGTTGACTTTTTCTTTCTCTATAGGATGCAATGTCATATAGAAAACTATTTGAATGGGTAATGGTGTTTATACTAGTATCTAGGGTATCTACAAGCAAGGGATGGAGTTGGTTTCAAACCCTCCATGTTCCCCTAGTCTCTCTGAGCCTCACAATATCTATCAATATCTCTAAATTTGGATGCATACTAACCGTTGCAATCATAAATACAAAAAAAAAACATTAGAAACATATACATGGTATAATGACATCTCTTCCAAATGAAAAATGTACAACTAGTGTAACAAATAATGAAATGAGTATTAATAATTCAAAATTGAACAATTGAATAATTACACTAGAGATTCAACATTAAAATTTTCCATGTTAAATTTATGTTAAGTAAGTCACTAATGCTAATTCCTAGTGACTAATATGTTTCTCAAATATCAAGAATTATTATTACTATTACAAACTAAACCTTGAGACAGTAATCTAGAAGGTATTTATGTGCTTGTAGCTTTGTGGACAAAGTTTTTGAGTTAATCACATTGATACATGGTGATGAAGGTAAGCCAAGAGATTATAAAATACATGTATTTTACAATTAAGCTACACTATAAAATACATGATCAAGATAATTATTGTTTCATTGAAATTGGTCCCAAACCACCTTGGCTATTCATTTGTCTGAGTGCGCTTGAGTTGGCACCACTTTATGTAAGGGATTATTGATAACCAAGTACATTTTTTAAGATTTTGTGTCTTTTTTGTGGTCCCTCTTAGTTACATGTTGGTGTTAATTTTTGACTATCTAACTACTGCCAAAAACACATTGCCAAACCATAGGAGGTCTATCACCAAGAAGATTTTGCACAATACTAAAAATGGAACTAGGAGAAACTATAACATTTGATATATTAGTGCAAAGAAAAGTTGGGGAAATGAGGGGTTTTCATGTTCTAGCACACCAAAATTTGTTAAGATTCTAACATGATAGGAACTACTAAGGTTCGAGTACATATTACAAAAGCTACATATAGTTCAATTTGCATAAAGAAAAACCTTGATATGGGAAGATGTCCCCTAGTACCCAACCTCAAACTATAAGGAATTGCATGTACTATTATAGTAATATCAAGTTTGAAAATCTATAAACTATGTAGAGTATTCCAAGAAATGAATTAGGTAGGTGCATGTGAGTCATAAAGAGGATCCCTAATATTCCAGTGTCTCTTTTGAAAAAAATTAGAGCTTTACACTCAACCTATGAGTGAAAATTTTCAAGTATAAAAGGACAAACTGGGGAGTTTATACATCAATCCATTAAAAAAGAAATTAGGATTATTTTTCCCATGTTAACAATACCTAAATAAATAGAATGAGGTCATGTTGATTCTCTCACACAAACACCAAACCCTCTCACAAATAAAAAAGAATCTTCTTTCAATGCATAATTGTTTTGTTGGTTAAAATACTTGGTTTTTGCTTTTGTTTGGTTCCTTTGTGATATTTTAGAGTTCATTGTAGGTTTTTTTTAGCATATAAATTGAATGAAAATATAAAGAGGGGGAAATATTTATCTGTGGTTGAGGGGAAATTTGTTGAGGATACCTCTAGATGTCAAAATAGTGTCAACATTTTTCCTTGTTCATCCGCCAAAACAAAGATGAACAGACTGTGAAGAATAGGGGTCATACGCTTATTTTGGGGAAAAATGAGGATAAATAAATGCACCCACTTTTTTATTCTAAAAAATGTGCACATGTTTTGTGAACAAAAGTGTGTGTACATTTTGTGTTCATATCATCCGTGTCCCAGTTGACTGACTTAAGCCTATCCATTCCAAGAGTTAAGAAATACATACATGTTTTTTCATTTCTACAATGGATGCGTTATTTGGAAAACATTTAAAAGGTCCCTCGCCTTCGTTCGAGGGCCCTAGAGTAACATTATTTTAAACTCATTCATAATTTTAGAAAATTTATGGTGTGAGTGCATTCAATATGAAATTGCTTTAATAAATTGATGTCTTGATGAAGTTCATGATCATTAAAATCATGATTTTGACCACTTTGATCCCACAAGTATATGTTGTTAAATATGTAAAGAACTTTGTTTTCATATTCTGCTTGGATTATCATAGATTCTAGTCTGTTGTATTAAATGCATCCATTGCAATGTTGAGATACCATGCACCTATGCATATTTGAGCGTGTATAAATGTATAAATATTGATAGAGGATTCATATGACGACAATATAAAATTCACTTACAATTTTTTCTCTTAGAGAATTCATTTTAATGTAAAATACCTTTTTGTTTTATCTATGCAATCACTTTCCTTGGGTCTCCAAAATGAATGTTTATTTTCCCATGCAAAGATAATCAATTTATAATTTTTAAATTTTGTAAATACAAAATAAATAACTGTATAAAATATTGATAAAAAAATTCATGTTACAACCATATAAAATTCATGTCCATTCACTTTCTCCAATTTTTATTTCAACACAATGATATATTTTTTAAATTTAGTTATGTAAAAAAATCAACCAATTATATATATTTGCATTCAAGTTGACGACAATTCAGTGTCTATTATTATGGACTAATTGTGTTTTTTATGTGAGGCATCTCGACATAAGATTAGTGATCATAAGATAGCTTATTGGTTGGCTTATATTGATGATCCTATCAATTGGATACCTCCTTCTTATTCTTACTCTCGCACATGTGTAACAGTAAGGTATCTTGGTATCCCCTTTGGTGTGGGGTTTTCTCCAATGGCTATGTGGGATTCTTGTTTTGAGCATCTACAAAATAGAGTTAACCTTTGACAACAAATACCTTCCCTTTTTTGCTAAACTAACTATTGTAAGTAGGATTATCTAGGCCTCACATATTTAATATGTTTCTTATTGGCTTTCTAGCAGGGTTAAGTTTCATAAATTGGAACAACTCTTGCATTTGTATTTGTAGTCCAATTATGGTGGGGATAGAGGCCTCCATATGGGATGCTTTAAATATTCCCAAGGATGAAAGAGGCCTAGTTTTGATTGATATTTCCACCCAAAGAAATGTTTTGGTTTTCAAATGGGTGATTCGGTGTATAGAAGGAAGCTCTCCTTGCTAAGTATCATTGAGGCATCATCTTGTCACAACAAGACACATTGATAGGATCATGGGATCATTTCAATTATGTAATATAATTTCATCCCCTCATTTATTCCAAGTCTTGTGTTATTTTATTATTATAAGTATTTGGGAAGCATGTAGGAAGGGGGTTGGCCTCATGCAATGGGAAATGTTAGGTAGTAGGATGAGATTGGATTTGGAAAGAATACCAATTTGGAGTTGGAAGGCACAAGTAACATGTGTTCCAAACATCCCTCACTTTCAAGGATTTTGATTTAGTAAGAAATTGATTTTTTATTGAAAGGAGTTTTAGGATGCTGGTACTCGAACTTGGAAGGACTTGCTAGGTAGCGATCATCAGTTCTCCTTATATTATATGGATAGACATACTAATATGGAGATTATTATCCTTATTCTACATAAGGACCCTTTAAAAATGAATATAGATATGCATGGCCCATTTTGGCATGACTGGAAACGTATTTTTCAGGTGTCCCTTGTTTCAGTATCATTCTTAGAGGTTTTTCTTTCTTTTTGATAAGGGACATTATGTTATCTATGGCCTTAATTCATGATGGGTGTCTATTGATGTAGAGAGAAGGTGAATCAAGAGATTTCATAATGTGCAGTTAATTTTGGCGAGCTACAAGCTTCGGGTGGTTGTGTGGATAATGATTTATCGTGGATTTAACAAGGCTTCTCACCAAGGAACAACTTGAAACAGTGGTTTCCCAAATGGATCCTTCCCTTCCCGCCTTAAGTTGGAAACAACAACGTATTGTTTGTACAACATCAGGAGTAGTTCTCTATACTTGTGGACCTTTGTTTCAAGTTAGGACTTGTGGTTTGTATCAAGTACTATCTATATCCTCATATGACTGAGGTGGTGATGCTCGTACTATAAAGTCTTGTGGTTTGTATCAAGACTATATACTTATGGTTTGTATCAACCAAGATTTGGGGTTTGTATCATGTCAAGTATTCCGATAAAAACTACCTTATGGGATGGACCTCCAGTTATGGAGATGGTCTTGTGGTTTGTATCAAGATTTAGTCTCGTGGTTTGCATCAAGACTAATGGATTGTGGTTTGTGTCAATTTAGGACTTGTGGTTTTCATTAATTCGTACCTAGTTCTCACATGTTGAGGTGGTTATACTATGTGATATATTGCTAGTCATGGTCACTGAGTGCTACAAGTCTCCTTTAGGGATTAGCTACCCCTAGAATGAATTAATTTAGCGTATGACTATATGACCCAGGGTAATATATATGATTATTAGTATGGAATAATTATTTGAGTATGATATAAGAAGATGGCAATACACACATGGACCATGTAGTAATTAAATTATTGATAATGAGATAAAGCATAGAGAAAGAGAAATAATTCAAATCAATCCTATGTATGCCTCCAAGTGAACTTGAATTGATGAGATTTATGTGGAAGCCTTGGTTGTAATAATCATGCATCAATTAACTAAGAAGATCCATGCACAAGTTAATAATATAAATTGAGCATCAATGGCATTAATTGTGAAGAACCATGACATTCAGTTTGCCTCCTAACTTTAAGGTTATGCACTCAGTTTAAGTTCAGTTCGGTACAATTTAGTTCACATTCAGTTCAGATAGCTCACATTCACTTTGAGTTAGTTAGCATCCAATTAAAGCTAATTGAGGAAAGGAGGGTGCATATATTGTGCATGATGGAAAATATTAAGTGCTAATTTGGACTAATATTATGAAGGGTGCTAATGATTGCATGCAATGAGTTTCAGTTAGTGCTCCTACTTATGTATGCACTATTAAATGTATGGAGTGAATTTGGAGCATCTAGCGATTGTTCTACTTGGCATATTTGAGTTGTTTATAGTGCATTGGTGTTGTATCCATGGCATGGAAATTGTATTAACTTGTTATTAAAGTGCTAAGAACTTGGAAAGTTGGTGATACAGTTGCATGAGTGATTATATTCTTTACCACTGAGGTGACATATCTTATCAAGCATTTATCTTATGTGTTGTAAACCATTCTTTGCAAATCTATTTATCATACTCAAATAATTACTAGGTTTTTCATGCTTTGTGTTTGGAGGGTTTTCCTAGGGTATACCTTGCCTCTCATGGTTGAATGATTTATGTGGCTGATATATTTGTGAGATTCATATGTGGTTGATTTATGAAAGTTATATGTATTGAAATTGATTGATAAAAGTTGTAAAGTTCAAGCTTCTTAGACTTTTCTCAAACATTCGCATGGTATCAGAGCATATGGAACGAAGGAGCTTATTTTTGTGAAACAAGATAAGCCTACATAAATATTGAAGATTTGATAAACATATTCTAGCCATGACATCAATCTCTGTTCGACTGGAAGACCACCTTGAAGGTACTTCCAACTTCAACACAAGGTGATGGTATTGAACACTCTTTAGAAGCATTACCTAGATGGCTACATATCCATAGTGGTGGATGAACCTTCATTCAATGCAAGGAGAATCCATAGTAAGTTAGTATGCATCATTCCCATCACTATAACAGGTAACAAAATGTGTGAATCATTTCTAATCAAACCGTGAGGTATCAACCAAAACTGTTGAAAACCTACTGCCCAAATGGGTTGATTTAGCTTAATTGCGAGCGGATTTAAAAAATTCACACTTTTGGAGATATGATTAGGTATTTTAAGATGAAGTTTTCATAATTTTTGTTGTGTTTGGTTTTCAAAAATGAATGAATTATTTGAACGACCCAAGGATTTGTGGATTGGATATGATCCTCCTCCAATGGATTTTGTGCATAAAGAAGTTTCTTCATTCAAAGAATAAGGAGTTCAAGAAATTCGAAAAATAGAAGTCTCAATGATACTTCTATGAAAATAAGGGACATTATGCAATATAGTTCCATGCGATAAATAAGAATGAAGAAAGGCTTCATGCATCCACCACTGTAGAAGGAGATGAACCTTTTCAAAAGAAATAATCCGAGGAAGAGGATTGTCAAAAGGGGTATTTATTTTAGTGGAGAAAAGCATTCAATTAAATGTGCATGGGATCCTTATTCCATATGCAAATATTCTCTACCCAGTGCATGCAGTAAGTTTTGTAAAGTTTTTAAGTTGTAGTGAATAAATAAGAACTCCAACAATCTCTGCAAGGGTGCAGAGATCAAGAGGGATCCAACACAAAACAATAAATATGAGTACTTTGCATTTTGGTTATCATATGATGTTATAAATAATATCTATATGTTTATGAATATGTTTCATTACTTTCATATAGAGATTTACATTCCTAAGATTAGGAATTGTGTTATTGAACATATGCATTGTTGTCCTTCTGTTATTGGAAAATGGTGAAGCTCTTGAAATATGTGATGCATAAATATTTATAAATTTGAGGATGCATAAATATTTATCAAAGATTATATCAGGCTGAAAATTTTCTTCATAAGACATGAGATGTAGGGCTGCATACTTGATTCATGAGCTATGAACATAGGACTACATGATTGGTCATAATATATCAGATAGAGGGATTCATGCTTGCTTCATAAAATATAAATTTTCGACTGATATAAGGCTACAAAACATCACATAATATATGAATAGGGTTATGTCAAAAAATTGATTTAATTTATGTACATACCTGCGTGAATTGTTGCTAGTATATTGAAAGTATTCATGTGAATAAAATTCATGAAGTATAAAATGGTTCTAACCAATAGAATATTTTGTATTGTAGGTAAAATTTATATGCCATGATATACAAGAAAAGAATGACATGAATATGAATTCATTCCGATGGCTGATCTGGAAAGAGAACAGATCGCGAGGTTCCTTTGGTTCTTAGGAAGACGTAAGAATAGAATCCCTAATACTATTTTGAGAGATGTAAAGAATCTTGAAGGTAATTTATTTATACTAGTTATATTCATATATGTGTTAGACATAGAGGAGTATGAATCTCCGTGATGGAGGACTCAAATTATGATTCTCACATTCTAGATGTTGAGAGGGAGAAGCTAGATTTGCTAGCTCCTAGAAAACCAATGGAATTGGTTAATTAAACTCCTACTATGTAGAACCCTACATGGTGCTCATATTCAAAGGAATATATATGTAACAATATTGAATGATTCTTAAGTTTAGAGGTATAACTGTAATTCGATAAGATTATTTTTTTCTTCCGTTGAGGAAAAAAATTCAGTAGAGTTCTTGAAAGGATTCCAGAACAATGGATTATAAATCCATGACCACACACATGAACGATAAATTTGATTCTTATTCAAATTTTTAGGATTTTTTAAATGTTAGATATACATAGGTCCCATGATCACTTATGTGCTTTGCAATTAATACATAGAAATGTGCAACAAAGCATATGTTGTGTTACCTACTTGGTACAAGTGTATGTGGATTCTTACATGTCTCGGTTAGTGAAAGAATTCTTCATGGATATATGGATTCTGACTAGTAAATTGAACGAGAAAAATCACATCAAAGATGTTGCTCTAGATAGACCATATTGTAAAGAAGTAAATCTTTACAAAGTTTTGAGTCAGTTATATCCAATATGTGGTATCGAAAGGAGTTGTGTAACTCCTGCACATATCCATGGATGGGAATAATTTCCATCATATTTACTAAGATTTTGTCCAAAACAAGATTGGCATAGTGTAAAAAGACTCCTCTAGTTGAAGAGGGATTATTGATGTATCTTCGTAGGCAACAACTGTTAAAAGTCCCCAAACTTGTTAGCCATGATAGATGACTCAAGCAGCTAGGGGTCGTGATATCTTGTGCAAAAAATCATCTTGAGAAGAGACATGGTCAAAGTCTCAGAGACTATTGGGAAGAGTTATAGTCTTGATTGTCAGAGAACAATTAAACATCTTTGAGAGGTTAGATAGCCATACAGTTTGTCTATGTGTGGTACTGTGATATGAAATCTCTATGAAAGTGATTAGGCCTTGAAGAACATCACCGAGAATGGCAAGCTCACTATAGAACTTCTTCAGATGGTAGAAGATTCTTAATGTAAATAAATGTTTCAGAAGATTGAAAGAAGAAAAAAGATATGTTCTTTCTGCATGATATTACACATTTTATGTATAATGTTGTATATGATGGATTTGAAATACATGGTTTCCAGTTTAGAGAAATTGTATTCTGTATTGCATCCAAATGATGCTACTATGTGTATCTAGCTAGTTAGTCTGCAAGCAGATTTGTTTATGCTTACTAACTAAGAATATGTTTGTATACAATTCAGGAGCATTAAAATAGGTTTTTTTTATTGTATATTGATACATAATAGACCTATTATATAGCTTAGGATTATCTATGTATATTGCGGTTAGTACTTAACATAATCCAAGTGTATTGCGACTAGTACTATATAAGCAAGTTGTATTTTGGCTAGTACTAATAAAAGTGTATTGAAAATAACTGTACTACCTCTTGAGGAGTAGTGTAGCTTGGGAAGCTACCTAATAAGGTGAAACAATTGAGACTACATTTATTAGGTATTAATAGTCAAGCTTTTTGAAAAAAACTTGTGTTATGATATAACGAATTGAGATGAAGTTTTTACTTCATCGAAGTCATGGTCATGTAAACTGAAGATTCAATACATAGCTATGGATGAGAATATTGTGAAAGTGCAGACAAGCCATTTTTAGTGACAAAGTATAGACACTTTCGAGATAATATTGGTATGGCAGGAAATTCTTGGTAAAAGTAGAGAATGTCTCCCTCGCTTAGAGGTAGTGTTGTTTGTACAACATCAGGAGTCATTCTCCCAACTTATGGTTTGATCAAGTTGGTACTTGCATGGTTTGGATCAAGTCCTATCTATATCCTCATATGATTGAGGTGGTGATGCTAATACTGTAAACTATTGTAATTTGTATCAAGACTATAGAATTGTGGATTGTATCAAGTCGAGACTTCTGGTTTGTATCAAGTCAAGTATTCTCATAGAAGGTACTCTATGAGATGGACCTCCAATTATGGAGACAATTTTGTGGTTTGTATCAAGACCGATTCTTTTGGTTTGCATCAATACTAATGAACTTGTGGTTTGTATAAAGTTAGGACTTGTGCTTGGCATCAATTCCTACCTAGTCCTCACATGTTGAGGTGGTTATATCGTGTGATATATTGCTAGTCATGGTCATTGAGTGCTATAAGTCTCCTTTACAGATTAGATACCCACTAGAGTGAATTACGTTAGCATATGACTATATGAATCAGGGTAATACATATGATCAATAGTTATTGATAATGAGATAAAGAATAGAGAAAGAGATAGAATTTGAATTGCCTATGTATGTCTCTGAGCGAACTCAAATTGACGAGACTTATGTTGAAGCCTTGGTTTTAATAATCATGCATCATTTAACTAAAGAAGCTACATGCACAAGTTAATAATATAAATTAAGCATGGATGCCACTAATTGTGAATAACCATGAAATTTAGTTAGCCTCATAACTTTATGGTTATGCACTCGGTTGAAGTTATATTAAGTCCAGTTCACTACAATTCAATTCACATTTAGTTTAGATAGCTCACATTCGGTTCAAGTAAGTTAGCATCCAATTAATTCTAATTGAGGAAAGGAGGTCGCATATCTTGTCCATGATGGAGAATCTTAAGTGCTCGCTTGCAACTAATATTTGTAAGGGTGCTAATGATTTCATGCATTGACTTTCACTTAGTACTCCTACTTAGGTATGCGCTACTTAAAGTATGGAGTGAATGTGAAGCTTCTAGTGATTTCTCTACTTGGCATTTTCGAATTGTTTAGAGTGCATTGGTGTTGTATCCATGGCATCAAAATTGTATTAACTTCTTGTTAAAGTGATAAGAACTTAGCAACTTGGTGATATAGTTGTATGCGCGGATCTCTTCTCTATTGCTGAGGTGACATCTCTTATCAGGAAATCTACTTATGTGTTGTAAACCTTTCTCTGCAAATCTATCTATCATACTCAAAGAATTGAAATGTTTTTCATCCTCTGTGTTTGGAGGGTTTTCCCAGGGTATATATTGTCTCTCATGGTTGAATTATTTATGTGGATGATGTATTTGTGAGATTCATATGTGGTTGATTTATGAAATTTATATGTGCTAAAATTGATTGATAAAAGTTTTAAAGTTCAAGCTTCTTTGATTTTTCTCAAACATTCAGGTAAAGCACCTCTTTTGGGAATGCTCTTTTTCTAGGTATTGTTGGGAATTTTGTTCATATTGATCATGATTTTTTTTTACAAGAGAGGTTACATGGAGAGTAGTTATACTCTGTGATGTTGGAGATCTAGTACGATCCTCACTATTTGTTCTTTGGAACTGCCTATAGGTTTCAACATTACTTGTTCTTTGCAAGCTTCAGTGCAAATATATGTTTGAAAATGAGATTAGTTCTTTGTCAACATTTTGTTAGTTATGAAAATATGAGGTATGACCATTAGTTAGATAAAAACAAATTTTTTATCCAAAGACGCTAAAGGATTGAAGCAATATGCCTGCTCATATTTTATTGTTGTTTTAGTTTCTTTGAGAAAGAAGATGCAAATACCTTTATATTTTTGTTTTGTTTTTTAGGATGAAGACGTGGTTGACTTTTTGCATATGCTCATAGTTTATTATGCTTTCTCTTATGTAAATATTTAATGTAAGTATACAAATCATTTTTACAAAATGAAAAAGAAGCAAGGTATGATTTTAGGTAATCTTATACAATTTTTTTTTATTTTTTTTGGTATATTCAATTTATTTTACTTTTATGATTTTGATTATTTATTCTTAGTTTTTATCCCAAAATATGTGTCATTTATTCCTAAAAACAATTATTCTAACAATCTTTTCTTTTCATTTAATATTTTCTCTATCATCATATTTCACTATCTCTAATCCTAATGGTGGATCACATTTGATTTGATTGTAAAAGTCTTAAAGACAAAATGAGTAAATGCTTCCAATTTTTTATTAAATGGTTTAAATTTTTAAAATCATTTTGTAAAAGTTCCCATAGGGCCTAGAATAGATGGTGACTGAATGTGTTGTTAAGTATAAAGTTACACATTTGAAACTCCATGGGTACTAGGTTAGAAAAAATAAATATTTTGTAAAACTAACCTATCCTTTCGACTTTTTACATACCCATTCTCCTATTATTATGTTTGAACTATCTTACCTTACTTATCATCACAGTTTACATGATAAAATTTAAATGTGAAGGAATTTGATCCCTTTAGCTTAATAGATATAAGTTTAAAATGGATGAATTGTTCTATGAGAGTGTGGCCATTTTATTTTTCTCCACATGTGGAGTTCCATTGTTGGTATATTGGAGATAGAAGAAAAATTGTATAATCATTTCAAGGTATTCAATGGATATGTAAATTGTAGAGGGAGGAAAGCTAGCTTTATTGATTTTTTTGTTCTAAAAGATGTATCTCTGGAATAAGACCAATTTCATAGGCATCTACCCATCTCCTAAATAAGTTTGTATGTTTCCTCCATTTTTATTTTAAAAAATATTAAAAAAAACAAAACAAAATAATAATAAATATTAAACATATTAAAATATACACCATTATTGCATCCAAGAGGTGCATTCTACAACCCAGTAAAGGAGAGATGTGTAACTCCTGTCGTGCTCATCTTAAAGTTGACAAGTGTCCTTTATAAAAAATAATAAAAAATTATTAAAAATAGCATGTTGGCTTAAATTAAATTTAAAATATTTAGAATTGCATATATATAAATACCATAAATTATATAAACTAAAACCATAAACATTGAATGACACATTTCCTCAACATTTGCAATCTTAAAAAGAGTTTACATCTTGAAAGATTTGATCCCTCTAAATACTTAGTAGATCACTTTTAGATATATCATAACCTATAAAATATTCTATACTTTGATGCAATATAACTTAAAAATACTTTCAACTTCAAATACATGTATGTTTAACATCCTTCTCATCCTATTAGCCTTTTTTTCATGTACTACTAAACATGTCAAAGATATATATGACAACATTTTATTTCTATTTATAATACAAAATAGAGACCTGAAATATAAAAGATATTAAGACATTTAATCTTTATTATTGAGATGTAATTCTGGATGTATTATGATGTAATTTTCAAACTGAAACAAAAAATATTAGTTATATAAAGTTTTTTTATAGTTTAATTTTATATAATTTTAATCATTAGTTATTTAAAATAGAAATTATGTGTATATAAAAATATAAAGTTTTTGATAAATTCATTAAGTGAACTTAAATTTTAATATTTATTATTATTATAATTTTTTTAAAATATATTAATATATTTATAAAAATTTCATATATAATTTATTAAACAATTTTATGTCTATGAAATTCTAAAACAAATATATTTATTAAATAGCTATGTTTTAATATTTAAAAGTTTAAAAAATAAATACAATTTTGAATATATAAATGAAATAAAAAATAAAAAATACTAGTTAAATCATTTAATTTTATAATTCTAATTTCACATAATTTTAATTATGAGTAATTCTAATTTCACATAATGTTAATTATGAGTTTATAGTATGATATTGATTTGTGTATTGTGAGGTAGTGATTAATATTGTGATAAATTTTTTTTCATGATTTATTATGATTTTAAATTATTAAATTAAAAAAATAAAAGTGATATTGATTTATGTAATATGGTTTTAAATTTTCAATTAAATTTATATATAAATGATATTGATTTATGTAATATGGTTTTAAATTTTCAATTATATTTATATATAAATGATATTGATTTATCTAATATAGTTTTAAATTTTTCATTATATTTATTTATGAGGTTTTTTAATTTTTGAAAATCAATTTATTAAACATTATGATGAAACAAAATTCAAATATTGATTCTACTATAATAATTTTATTAAGCAATATTCAGATCTTTTTAAAGTATTATTTAATATTTTGTTTGTAAATGAAATTTTTAAATAATATTTCTTTTGTAAAGCTGTATTTTCATTTTTACTTTAACAAAGATACCAAAATACAAAAAGTAATGTCGTCAACTTATGGGGGCCTTAGACTATTTAGCCACGAGCCGAGTCGTTCAAAAAAACCACAAATTTTGTTCAAAGTGATCATAAATAGCAGGAAACTCTATCCAGAATTTTGTCACCAGAATGACATATTATATTTTGGACAAATTAAATTACTAATTGACATGAAAATAAAGTCACTATTGAGCAAAGAAAACCAAAAGTGCTGAAAGACCTAGAGAGAACTTGGGGTAGCAATGTCCATCTTAGGCGGTTGGGTCTGCATGCATTGAGTCTCACGTTTCCTCCATAGTTGGGCAGGGACCATAGTCATCTTCCTATGCCTAAGAGGGATGGTTAAAACCAACTGTGGCTTCAGAAAAGGTCTTGAAGCCATGTTTCCCTTGAGTTCCTTATGGACTCTTTTTGCAAGCACAGGGTCATTCGTCACCGTTGTCATGAGATAAATGTTTTTTGAGTTCTCCCCATTGGGAGAAATGGATTTATGGGCTTCCCCGGAAATCTCACCAACCGCACCCTGTCTATCAATATTTCCACCACCTTCAGTCTCCTTAGCACCACGAAGAATGGCATAATTCTTCCAGTTGCAATTGGCTTCGAGACTATTCATCTTCTTGTAAGTATGTACCAGTAATACCCTAATACCCTGTACTGTCTCTCTCGCTCCGCTCCATTTGGTTGTCAAATATTCCATTAACAAGCCCATCATGTTTTCATCATCCAGTAATGGTTTAGCGTGCCCCTATTCCTCTTAGAAGCCAAGTGTTCAAAGACCACACAATATTCCTAGTTGTCAATCATACACCACACCGACATAGAGACCTACAAAACATAACCATCGGTTGCACCTAGGTAGACCCTTCTCCTAACACCTCCATGCATAGTGTTGCCCAGCCTCAGGGTGCCCTTTTCCTTGGCATATCAAAGTATTATTTAACAAGTTCGTTGACAAAGGAGTAAACCATCAACACCAAGATAAATAACAGTCTCGATTCCTTGAGGCCCAAAAGCTCCATCTCCTCCATTGTTATCCCACCTAAGCCTAGCCCGGTCACACCCGAGAGGGTTCCACTCATTAATTCATGCAGACACTCCATCAAACCTCCTCCCTACATATCGTCCCAATGCAATGACATTCCCGCTGCAGAAGGTGGTGACTTAATGCCCGACGTCTTGGGCATTTAATTCCCGCGCGAACCAAGACCCACACACCTTTTGTGCCTCTTGCTGCGAAGTGCTATGTCCATTTGTCTTCACTGGTGGCTGCTCCATGAGCTGTCCAAACGTCATCTCTAGTGGATCACCTGCATCCAAGAAAATTATTAAACAATATTTGTATCTTCACAAAAATTTAATAGATTATTTTGTATAAATGAAATTCAAAAACAATTTTATATATTAAATATTTGTATTTAAATATTTAAAAGTTAAAAAATAAATTATTATAATTATATATAATCTATTAAATGTCATATTAAAAGATATCATTGACAATTATGTCATGTGAAGATTCTAGCCTTGAGGGGTAGCTTAGTTGGTTCACTCTGGCACCCATGTTGGTGTCCGGGATAGGCTTCAAAAATAGCGTAACATGACAAGGACACGACGCGACCCCTTTGGGTGCCCTCGTATTATTCTCGTGGATGTAGCATCCTATTAGCATCCCCATCATCCAGAGTGAACCACATGAAAAAAATGCTATGTATTTAGATTAGAAGTTTAATATATACAAACATTATAATACTATAATATGAAGGGATTAGTTCTAATTTTTTTTTAGATTTAAGGAAAAAATGGTTAGATTTTTCTTAAATTTTAATTAAATATAATGTAAAATGGTAGGAAAAATATGACTAAAAAAATTCAAAGCTAATCATTATCATCATTACTTTATTTGTATTTTAAAAAATCTATCATAATTGAATTGTAATTAGAATATTTACCATTGGATACTTTCTATGATGTTAATTGACTCATTATGGTTAAGGATGAAAAAACACCTTAAATATTAATCCTTTAGTGGTCCATAACCACTCCATCTAATAATTTATATTGGTGATTATGTACTTTTCAATGGTACCATATTGGGCATTGAAGAGTTTGTTCCTTTACATATTAGAGAAATGAATTGTTAACCTCCTTTGGCTGTCCATAACCACTCCACCTAATAAGCATTGGTGATTAGGTACTTTCAATCCTACCAAATAGGTATTGTGAACAATTTGTTCCTTTCAATTAAAAACAAATCCAAGTAGAAGTACTAATAGTGCATGAACAATTTGTTCCTTTACATTTAAAAAAAATCAAATTAAAAATAATAATAAATTAGAGCCAAAAACCAAAATCATCCCTTTATATTTTAACTATATAAAAATATATATAATTATATAAATAATGATAAAAAAATATTATAAATTAAATTTTTTTTATAACTATATAAATAAATAAAATAAAGTTGTAAAAATAAAGTTGTAAATTAGAAGATCAATGTAATTGAGAGCAAAGAATCTATAAATTTACATCAACTAATTTGTAAAGTTATAATTTAAAAGCAAGTATAATTGAAAGGTAAAAAATGTATTTTCTTTTAATTAATTATTACAATGGTTGGTGCATTGTTTTGTAGGGTTTTTCATTTTTATTATTTATTTTTCTTTTGCAAAGTAAGTATGAACTTTTAATCAATTTTTATATTATTACAAACAATTGTTTTGTAGGTTTTTTTATCTATATTATTTATTTTTTCTTTTGCAAATCCACATTTAAAAAAAGCATATAGCAATTACTTTGAAACTTTGTTAATTGAATATTTTAATTTAAAGAACTAGGAACCTTTATCATTATTAACTAAAGAGACTCTACTTTTATGTATGTAAAGCTAATGTGTGTGCAGAGGCTTTAAGCATAGAGGAGATGTAACAAGCACTCAATAGAATAGCAGTATAGTTTACATAGGCCACCTTTTCACTAGCAAAGCACAAAGCCATTATTAATTTTATTTGACCTAATTTTCTAAACCAATATCAAACTATAAATGCTAAATGTTTTACAACAAAATCTTAAGACCATTAATTATCAACCTGCTACAAACTATTTAATAAGATTGCAACAGGCTACAAACTAACCACTATTTGAAATCTAACTACTAGTATGCCTACAGCTTCAGCTTTATTAAATAGCTTCCAACACACTTAATTTTTACCATTTAACAAGGTAAGGTTGCAGGCTACATACTGCCCATTGTTTGAAATATAACTGCTAAATTGCTAATATGCTGCTACAGCCTTATTAAATAGCCTCCCACACACTGAATAATTTTATCCAAACCCTAATATCAAGATTTACCTAATTTTCCAAAAGCATATCCACATCGTAGGGGAAGAAATCGAGAAAGCAGAACAAATATTTGCGTGTAGTCCCGTTTAACAGATGTATGACCACTAAGGTGACAGACGGTTGGTGGTACGAAAAAAGAATTTTAATCAATTAGCATCTGGACACCCCTGCACACATCACAATCACGATGGCATCTGAGCTGAGATGTTCCGTTATAAGCATCACACAATTGTCTCGTGGTCAAGACTCAACAGTATTAGCCTTAGGCAGCAATCATATATATATATAGATACCTCTGTCAGTAAATAGCGCTTTATATTCCCACGAACTTGGACGGAGGCCGAGACTAAAAATTGTCACATGTAACCATTTACGTTCCTTCTTCACAAATGGAAACCTTGAAAAATCGTGACAGTTTTCACCGGAGTGTAGACTTTCCGGTTCAGTATGTTGATCGCAGTTTGAATGCATTAAATCTTATCGCTGCAAACCCTAACGAGCCTTATCTTTACCCACACGATGTCCCGGAGCCTACGGTTTGGAACGATGCACGGATCATCCATCAATCTCTGGGATTCCCTGCCAAAAAGGCGAAACAAATAGAAGCTATGGCCTGCAAGAGTCCAGCGCCCCAATCCTTCCCAAGTCCAGAAGGACAGCCATATGGCAAGGGAGCAATTATGTAAGAATTTGTTTAAATTCGTTTTGTATTAAGATTTTTTTTCGATGTTCGTTTACATTACTTTAATGTGTAGTTAACTCAAGAGTAGATTATTATTGTTATTGTTATCCTATGAACTGTCTAGCGATCCAGAGTCGAGTAAAAGGAGGAAGAACAAAATAGCAGAAAAAGGGCCTATATATGTCTTCAAAACTAGGTCTGAGAACAAGAATATTGTGGAGGATGGCTATAAATGGAGGAAATATGGGACTAAAATGCTAAAAAGTAGCCCTCATCCCAGGTATGTTCTATGACACGTTTGATGGCAATGGATCTGCATTTTAAACAATGAATTTGACTCCAGTATATTGTCATTATTTATTCAGGAGCTATTACAGATGCTCTGAAAGCAATTGCAGCATGAAGAAGAAAGTAGAACGCGATGCCAGTGACCCTGGACTGCTCGTAACTACATACGACGGCACTCACAACCATGAAAGCCACTCTGTGATCTACTATATCTGGAAGCCGATAATTTTGCCAGAGCCTCCTGGGTTGAAGCCTGCCATAGTCCCTGTCAACGCTGGACCTGTATGTTCTGAAACAGGCATCAAGCTTTCAAACTAAGAAGCTTTCCCAATACTACTTTTCCATGCCGATCCGATAAGCTTTATTGTGAGTACGAAAACCAAGGAGACGAGAAGTATTCTATATAGAGGATAGATGCAGTCCAATAATCTGTTATTATCTATAGGTATATATCGCAAGTATTGAAATGCTTCTCTCTATCATCTGAATGATTGATTTAATTCAGTGTGGAAGTTTTACATACTCGTTTTTCCATTAATATGATCTTTTTAGTTTTTATTTTGTTAGATCATTTCCTAATTGAATATTTTATAGATTATTTTTACAATAATTTAAAATGTTGTTGTTGTTCATTTCATGAACAATTTCATTTTATTACCTAATTCATGCTTTTCATTTGGATTATGCACATAGAAAACCAATGTTAATTAGCTTTGATTTTTTTGTGTGAATGTGGTATGGTAAAAAAATAGTTGCAGATAAACATTGTAATGCCTTTCTTAATTTTATTTTATTGATTAATTAATACTTTTCATTTGTATTATGTACATAATGAAACTATGTTAATTAACTTTGAATTTATTGGTAAAATAGTATAGTATCTAAAACATTAGTATAATGATTTTTTTGAGATAAACATTGTAATACAATGTAATATCTTATCTTTATAAGATTATATTATGTTTGAGTTGTGACTTTGATATATTATTATATTAGTTTGTGGTTGGATCAAGCAGATAAGATCAAAATGTGGTTGGATTAGGCGGATAAGATCAAATGGTTGATAAATAGCAATAAAATGGAAGACACTTGTTTGGAAAATTTTTTATTGGTCATATTCTCTTAGTTAGGTTAAACATGTTCAACTCTAATTTATCCATGTCTAGGTACATGTTCTCAAGCTATCCATTTCTCAACTATTAGTTATTTTTTATATTTTTTATTTTTTATCTCACATTCTTCTAGTTATCTACCATGCATTCATCAAAAACTAATTATCCATCCATTGCTACTAGTTATCCATTAGTCAACTAGCTAGTAGTTATTTTATATTACTTTTTTTTTATAATGATTTATTTTGAATTTTGAAAAACTCCCATAAAATCAATCTGGAGAGTACATTTGTGTCATCTTAGTTGGTAGATGAAGAAGCATAGGCAAAAAAGCCTATCAGCTTAATTACATTAGAGAGTTAAAGGTTAAGGTTAAGTTCAAGTGTTATGTATATGTTTTAATGTTGATATGTATTTAGATATTATTTCAAATTTTGGACTTGTTTGACAGGATCAAGAAGATTAATGCAAGTATAACAAGTGTAAATCAACAAGATTAATGCAAGTATAACAAGTGTACAATAAAGATTCATTTCATGGTGATCCTATCTTGTGATGTTTAAATGCATATTGATTTAGGATTTAAATAAGCTTGAGTTAAAACTAGTTAAAAGTGGTTAAATAAACAGTTAACAATGTGTTTTTCTTTTTTTGTGTCACTTTATTTATTTACTAAATAGGATTTGTTTTGTTCTCATATTAACTCTAACCATTAATAATGGATACAAAATTATATATTTTGTCCTTTGTTGCCAATTATCGTCACAAAACTAAGTGGTGAATTGTGTTTATAGGTATTTACACACATCAGTTAGTCATATATATATATATTCCAAATCTTTTAAATATTCAAAAATTTTAGTTTTATGGTTTTTTTAAAATTCAATAGATTTTAAAACTTATATTTAAAATAATTTTATATCAATCTATCTATCTCATTACAAATATAAATATAATATTACTTAATATACAAAATGCAGTATTGTGAAACAAAACTTTAAAACAAAATAAGATGCAAAGCTCTTTATACTGAGAAGCAAAAATCGATTACTCCAATATTTAGATTGCCCCTGGTACTCCATATTACAGAGAACTTTAACTCCATATCACTCAGTCAAGTGAAACTAAGTCATTATATTAAGAATATTTTATAACAATATCAAAATGTTTATATGAACACATTTTTGAAATAAAGAATATCAAGATTGTAAATATATATATTATATATAGCTCCATAAATCCAACCAAGTTTTAAAAAGTTCAAAATTTTGAAAAGAACTTTGCTCCTGAGTACAGACTTCACAATAAGGTACGCCACGGTGCCATTATTTTCTGGATGTTCGACATAACTTTCAGCCATCTGTCTTCGTCTTTTAGGTGATCTGCACAATTTGATTATGATCTTTCGCCATGCTATGAGAATTTACTAGTTCCAGTCGACGGAAGTAAAAATATTATATTTTTATTATGATCTTTCGCCATGCTTATAAGGATTGATTTTACTAGAATTGAACAGCAAAGGATCTGAGCTTTTCTGGATTGCTATTCTTTTCATCCAACTGGCAAGGAATAGAGTCAACAATTAACTTAATTATACAAATAAAAATAAAAACATACTGGCAAAATACTAAAGATACTAAGGGTAAGTAGTGCTCTGTATCAATATTATACTCTTATGTATCCCTGTTGTATATACCAAGAAGCTCAAGCAGCAAGAAGTATCGACAACCAGACGCCTGGAGGAAATGAAAGAGACTATACTTGCTTAGCTAAAGTGGAGCATGTGTACACTCTATTACATAACCTTTTCTCATGAAATTCCATGAGAGCTTGCTTTCCGGTTACCATGTATTCATTGACTCCCTAACAACTCTAAGCCTTTGTGATTCCTTCGAAATATAAATAAAATAGATACTCGCTGTTTCAGAAAAAATTCGTTGAAATATAAAGAGGAAGATTGTCATCTACAAATATATATAGCATCGTAGAATTTGGAATAAGCCTAATTAGTCCACTAATTATGGAATATGAATTATATTAGAATTTTAATTATTTAATTGAATGATATCATACAAAATGGCTACAACTAGATGATAGATCATACAAAATGGCTACAATGAATGGTGAGAAGATGAAAGATCATACAAAATGGCCACAATGGATGGTGGGAAGTTTTGGTCATAATGAATGGAGCAACTACAAGGTTTTGGGTTCCATGAATGACTAGATGATATGTTGAATTATGGTCTAACGAGACTACTTTTTCAACTATTTCATTATGGTAATTCTATCTATAGTTGTACTAGAGAGCTCTTTAGGTTCTTTTTTAATTTGTACACGGAAAAGATACTCAACCACAATTACAAAAGTAAAAGATTTTATTTACAAAATTAGATTATGAATTATCACATTATAATATTAGATGCCCCAAAATATAGCCAAATAATTGAACCAATTTAGGATTTAGATTATTTAACTTTGGTTATCTTATCTATTTTTGTGGTCAATGAATTTAGAGTTTTGACTATTTAACTATGGTCACTCTATCAACTCCACTAAGTATGGTAACTAAACCATATTAGGGTTTTTCCTATTTACATGTGGTGATTTTGACAATTTAATGGTGGTGATTTTATATACTAGGCTAACTCAATCATATTAGGGTTTTAAGTACTTAATTGAAAGATATCATACAAATTGTAATATATTATACTATTAGATCTTATTATGTTTTCCAATGCATATATTTGTGTTAAACCATAAAGCAAATCTCCATCTAAAGACATAAATACATAGATCACTATTTATGTAACTTAATCAAATTAGGGTTTCAATTGTTTAATACTTGTGATCCTATCTAATGAGCTAACTCTCATAATTAAATCACAGTAGGCTTTAAACTATTTAACTATGGTGATTCTATCTATTTGGATGTCTAAGACAATTAAATCATATTAGGGTTTCAACTATTTTTGTGAATGATATCATCTAAAATGCAATATCACTGAAATTAATACATCTTAACAATAATATTAAATCACATTGCATTTCTCAATGCATAAATTTGTGTTAGTGATAGTAAAAATCTCCATGTAAAAACATAGATCAATAAATGAAACATGTCTCGAGTATAACTCAATTACAATAGGGTTTTGACTATTAATTTTTTTTTTCTATCTAAAGAGCTCATAGTGGAAAGTAAATCAAATCAAGGTTCCAGTGTGACATACCCATAAATTTCACCATAAAAAAAGAAAAATATAATATAATTTATATACTTAAATGTCCCAAACCGGAATCCTAGCCCTCTAAAGGTGATGTGTTAAAGTTTTAATGAAATGAAATATTTTGTTTTATTTACCTACCTTATTAAATCCTAGGTTTTTGTTGGAATTTAGTCCCACACCAAGCATTGCTAGACATATGTATTGATTGATGAGCTATAACAAAGTTTGTCCCAACTTACATAAGGTGAAGGGTTGACATAAGGGGGGGTTAAATCCTTGTGAGATTTACATGCGATGTGGGGGAAATAATATAAGGAAAAATTATATTTTAAACACTATGCCAAAGTTGGGCATGTGGCCAAGGGAGTTACATGGTGGATTCCTCCTCACGATGGATAAGAGATTTTAATGAAGTATTAAATTTGTCATAGCCTTGGCTTGAGAGTTGACAACGCAACTAGGCATAGTTAATGAGGTTGGAAACCTCTCATGTTTTTCGTGGAAGGAAAGGGATCCTAGCCCTCCATCTATACTATGCCCGATCCTTGTAGTTGGAAAGATCTTGAGGGTTTTAGTGTCACATTTACTTGGTCGTGAGTTTTTCTTTAGTTCTAGGAGCTTACTATGGTGGTTGTTGGTGGTTTCGTTCTAAATCCTTCTTGCTGCACGATGGTGCATTGCTACGCCCTTACTTTCTTGCAATTGTTCTACTCGCTTTAAAGGACACGTTTATGGTGTGTTTAATGGTGTTTCATCAATCTATTTTTCCGCATTTCCTCCTTTGCATAATCCCAATTATATTTAGTTATGGTGTGGTAAGGTGGAAACCTTGGTGTGCTTGTCTTCTATTACTCATAGACGAGATTCCTATGACCACATGGGTTTACGGGTAAAAATTTAGTGTTTCAAGTTTTCAACTCTTATTTAATTAGAGATTTTCGCAGGCTACAAGAGGAGAATAAACTTGAATTTTTTTTTATTTGTGCGGGGCAGAGAAAAGGTTGGAGAGATTGGAGGAGAAAACCATGTTCCCTCTGAGCGCTTATTGAAGGTATAACTCTCTACCCAATTCTATAATTATTGAATTGATTTCAATTTCACACTTAAGAGACAACATAGTAAACTCTATTCTCGCAGGTGAGGTCAGGATACCAACGAATGGTCACCCAAATGATTGGGATGAGTTTTTCCTTGCCATTACAACCCAAGATTTATTAAAGGGTAATTTTTTCCCTCGTAAGAACACTTGGTTTAGGTTTTTTGAAGGAAGTTTCCTTACTCATCGTTGAAATCTTCGAATTTGCGGAGTTATATAATGGAATTGTTGAAATTGTTACCATATAACTTAAAATATTTAAATGTGGATGAAAGGTGGCATGAGGGACATGCAAGAACAATGACAGGGTTTACTTCCTCCAAAGATGACCATTACTCTATCTTGAGGTGAGAAACACTAACCATTTTTCCTTTTTAATAAGAAATTTCATGTTTTTTTATAAATGCGGGTATACTAACACTAGCAGGCTTGTGTGCATGTATAACGTTGGTGTAGCTCCTTCAACTACGCACTGGATTGATGCTTCAAATCAAGGTATGCCTCAATTATTAATGTATTCCAATAAGCAGAGCTCACAGGTTATTCTTCTCAGAGTGTTAGAGAAAAGGGCTTTACAACCTTCATCAATTTTTAAGATAAGTTGATTATTAAAATGTTGGGTATGGTATTGTGATTTGGGAAGAATAGACTGTAGGGTAATTAAGAATATTGACACACAACCATCTTGAATTCAATTACATGGTTTTTATTTATATAGTTACAATGCTGGTATGATTTGTATATGGAGCTCGTTAGCCAAAAATAGGTTCCTATATCCGAACCTAAAGATCTTGAATAGAGTCTTGATTTGTTGTGATTGTTTTTCTTGGATGTTAGTTGGATGTTTAGTTTTGGATCTATTTGGATCTTTATTAAATATTTTGTTTGTTTTGTTATTTCTTGATATATAAAAACTAAAACAGAGACTTGTAATAGCGTGTAGATTTGTGCTTATTTGAAACAGAGAAGTAGTCTCTGTAAGAATCCTCTCAACTCTAAGATTTATTCATGCTATGATTGTAATATTTGATATTTACAATGTTTTAAGTATGTGGAGAGAAGCCTCTCGGCTTTCCTTATCGCATGTGTAAAATTCTTGAAGAAATAACAAATTTTATTGATAGCTATTTAATTTAATAATGAGACATTATGCAGGAGGTTTGTATAGTTTACAAATTGAATTTCTTGTTTTCTTTATAGGAAAATTAAGTGTGATTTCTCCATTTCCGTGCATAAGAAATTGACTATTAACAGAGTATAAATCAAGAATAATAATAAACAAGTTAGAAGGAAATTAATTAACCCATTGCTTAATTTCAATTTATAAAAGCACTCAGAATTATAATCTACTTTCGAAATTTAATTATCAAGACTAAAGCATTAGATGATTCGATAAGGAACTTGTCACCACTCATGGGAAAATAGAACTGAAGATGTTGTTCCTCCTAGCCAACTCTTAGAGCAGCCCAAAACTTACTTGCTCCAGAACCCTTGATCTTGTTTGTTGAACCACAAGGGAAAAATTCGATCAATGCGCCATATCTTTGCATCAGTAGATTATTTCCCCTTCCATCACCAGCCTCTTCCTTATTTGATGGACGTACTACTTTATAGTATTATGCCACGGATGATTCACCTTGTTGACCAATATCTTATTATGTGTATTTGTAAAGGGGGTTTTTTTAATTGTGAAACATATGGTCAATATATGGGAGGTATTGGGGGTGGGGAGTGGGGTATGGGGGATTTATAGTTATTGGGAGGTATAGAAAGGGGCATATAGTAAAAATAAAGGATATCTTGTAAAAATAGGGTATTTTTAATTCTAAAGATATATTGGGAGGGGGGATCAACAAAATGATTTTGGTAAGTATTTAGAAATATCTAGTGAAATTAGAGGTATTCTTTAATATCCCACCAACGAAGTCTCTATGAAATAGTTTCACTAAGTGAATACCCTATATATTATGCCTAGGACTTGGTCATTTATGAGCCACCTTCTCTTTAATGCTTGACAAGGAGTCTTGACCTAATTTTGGGGAAGATGCTTCCTGCATTACTTGAGTTCTTACTCAACAACTTTCATCATTTGCCATTTCCCCTTGTAGTTCAATAAACAATCTTTAACAGTTAATTCAGTTCTGATTCCTCTCAGTTATTTAATTAATAAAGAATAATAATTCCATTACATTTATTTTGACTTTATTTGTAAAAAAAATAAAAATAAACTTTCAAAATTTTTAACAAATTAATAATTTGTTCGGTGTATTACATACACCTGCCCTTTAAATTTAACACCGTCCTTGGTGTTATTATTTCTTCATCCTTTCATTCTTCCATTATTTCACTCTAAAATAGAACTCGATATGTGTCTCACATATTTCTTTCCAATTCCCAAGTGGAATCCTCTCGACTAAGGTGCTTCCATTGCACCTTGACTTGTTCGATAGTACAGTTCTAGAGTAAAATTTCTCTCCTATTGAGAATACGTTCAGGTGCACTTGAAATTCTCCTCTGAGTTCCCATTATATAACATTCCAGTCAATCATATGAGTAGGATCATGAACACATTTTTTTAAAACTGAAACATGAAAAACATTATGTACTTTTATTGTAGGTGGTAATTCTAATTGATATTCCATGGGTCCAATTTTTGCTAAAATTTCAAATTGTTCACATTACCTGAGCACCAATTTTGAGTATTTTCCCAACCTTAAGGAATTATTTTTGGGTTTTACCTTTACATAAACATGATCTCCTACCTAGAACTCTCGTGGAGTTATTTTTAAGTCGACATAATTTTTTTTCTTATATTGGGAAACCTTCAAATTATGTAGTACCTATTTCACTGTCAGTTCCATATCTTTTAATATTTCGGGTCCTAACATTATTCTATCAACGAGACTACTCCAAGAAATTGGAGTATTACACTTTTGTCTATACAATATCTCAAATGGACTTAATCCATTTGAAGCTTGAAAATTACTGTTATATGCAAATTCTACTAGATGCAAATAATCTCCCCACTTACCTGGTTTATCCATTATGTACATTCTAAGAATGTCTTCTAAAACATGATTTACCCTTTCCATTTTTCCGTCGGTCTAAGGATGGTATTTAATTGTGTGCATAAACCTTTAATTAAATCTTTCCAAAAATTTCCCATAAATTTTGCATCTCTTTCTAAAATCACTATTTTAGGTATACCATGTATTCTGAAAATTTCCTTCATAAAAATATCAGCAATATTAACAACCTTATATGTAGATTTTACTAGAATAAAGTGGGATGTCTTACTTTGTTTATCTACCATGACCATGATTGAGTCGTTTTGCTTAACATTTTTAGGTGACCCGGTTTTGCAATCCATACTAATAATTTCTCATTTCCATTATGGAATAGGTAATGGTTGTAACAATCGAGTTAGATGTTGATGTTCAACCTTTCCCCGTTGACATCCAATACATCGTGCTAAATATTATGCTACTTCATTTCCATGTTAGGCCAAAATAAATCCTTCCTTGTCATGGTAATCATTTTGTGATATCGAGGATGTCATGAATAAAGTCTTTTATTGAGTTCATCCATAATAATTAATTTAATATCTTTCTAATTAGGTATATGTAACCTTCTTTTGTGTAATAATAACCCCTTTTTATTCAGACTAAAACCTGTTTTACTCGATTTACTTCATTTTCTGTGATCTTTTATTTTAATTTATGATTTAATCTTTATCAAATTTTTCTACAGTTTTAATTTTATCCTCGAAATGATTTTCATACATGTTTCTTGTTGTTGCATACAACAAATTTGCATGATGAATTAGAGAGTGCCACTTTATTCTCTTTTCCTTTTATATGTTTTATTTCAAAATCGTATTCGCTTAAAAATTATAACCACCTAGCTTGTCTAGCGTTAAGATTATGTTGATCGAATAAGTATTTTAAACTTATATTATCAGACATTAATAAAAATATCCTTCCGATGAGATAGTTTCACCACATTTTAAGCGCATGAATGATAGAAGCTAACTCTAGATCATGAGTTGCATAATTCTTCTTGTGTACCTTAGCTTCCTAGACTCATATGCTATAACATAATTTTCCTTAATTAGTAATCCACCTAGACCTTATTTGCATGCGTTTGTTCATACAACAAAATATTTAAATGGATCAACAATTTTTAGATTAGGAGTTGTTGTTAATAAGTTTTTTAATTTATTAAAACTTTCTTCACATTTTCGGTTCCAATCAAATTTCTTAGCTTTCTTTTGTAAAGAAGTTATAGGATATGCTATCTTAAAAAATACTCAATGAATTTTAATCCGCATAAATGATCATATCACTTACATTTCTTGGGAACATTCCATGTTGTGATAGCTTTAATTTTATCGGGGTCTACTGATACCCCATCCTTAGACACCACATGTCCTATATATTGAATTATGTCCTTGAAGAAGTCACACTTTTTTAACTTTGGAAAATAACTGTTATTCCCTTAACACTTGTAGGATTATTTTTAAGTGTTCTTTATGCTCTTGTTTATTTTTAGAATAGATTAATATGCCTTTGATAAATACGACTACACATTTATCTAAGTATTTACCCAATATATTGTTCATTAAACACATAAAGGCGGATGTAGCATTTGTTAACCCAAAGGGTATTATGAAAAACTCATAATGATAATGTATGGTTCTAAAGGAAGTCTTAAACATATCCTTATTCTTAATTCGTACTTGATGATATCTAGATTTCAAGTCTATTTTTGAAAATATTGTTGCCCCTCAAAACTGATCAAATAAATCATCAATACGAGGCAGAGGATATCGATTTTTAATTTTAATTTTATTTAGTTGTCTATAATCTATACGCAACCTTAAAGTGCCATCCTTTTTCTTTACAAACAAAACTGGTGCTCCCAAAGGGTAAACATTGGGTTCCATGTATTTTTTATCGATTAATTCATGTATTTGTAATTTTATTTCAGTAAGTTATATTATATTCATGTGATAGGGATCCTTTGATGCTGGTGCTACCCCTAGTACCAAATCAATTGTAAAATCTATATCTCTTTTTAGAGGTAGTCTGGGAATCTCTTCCGAAAATATATCTTTAAAGTCTTTTAAAATTGGTATGTCTTCTACATTAAGTTGATTATTTTTCTCTTTATCTTCCATTATGCAAACTACAAAAACTTTTCAACCTTTACGAACATACATTTTCATTTGTAAGGCTGAAATTTCTCTTATGGTGACTTTCCCGGGAATCCCTTTTACAACAATAGTATTACCTTTATAATCCAAACATGAGAATCTTTTATCATAACAGTTTAAAATAACTCTATGTTTCTCTAACCAATCCATTTCTATCAGTAAGTCATAAGATCCTAGAGGTAGAATATTTAAATCAGCATGTGTTTTAAAACCATTAATGTCACATAGCTATAAAATCCATAATAATAAAAAAAATCATTTACTTTATTATTTCGTTTATGTGGTCATAACATAGAAATGTTTAGTCGCAACATCTTAAATATGTCGTTATAAGTAATTATGCAAGTAACATAATTGAATTGGTTTTAATGTTTACGTGGACAGGTTAACCACATGTGGCGTTGTAATCGAGTGACGACAACCCTATAGCCACTCACCAAGGTGATGTTTTCAATTCTTTTATAATTATTTTAAGTATGTGTTTCTAGAGACCTAATCCTAAAAAGCTATGGCCTAGTCCTAGCTTTACCTCCACCCTCTATTATAAGTTGGCAAGGGTGATTAACAGTTGCAATAAAGTTTTAAAGTGTATTGGATCCTTAGCACATGATTTTGGTTTTAGGTTTGATTAAGTGTTTTGGTTATGGTGGCAATGGTCACCATGATCATGACCTTAGCCACAACCATACACCAGAGGGTTGATATGTGGGAAAGTGGCATGCAATAAAACTTGAAGGGAGATACAAGGGTTTCCAGCACATGGAATTAAGTTTTGAGCTATGTAAATAACTCTGTAGTGGCTGTGAGTTGACAACGCAGCCAGGCGCATTCAATGGCAAGTTTAAATTCATGCAAAGGTGGTTTGAGAGGGATCTCAACCCTCCACTTGGTGTGATATCATGCAAGGGTTTTTCCAAGGTTTAAAATTTATTTTACTCTGTGTGATGGTTTTATTTTTGCATTAATTTGGTCTGCAATTGTTCTTGGAAGAGAGCTCAGCCATTCATGGCTACTTGCACCATCTCCCTCTCACTCCTTTCACATTCCGTTAATGAAAGATTATTTCTTGTTTCTGAGGTTCATCTAAAGGTTTTTATCAGTTGTATGGTCTCCATTATGGCCTCGACCCATCTAGTTCACCGTGGTGAGGGATGAAACAAATCCTTTTTTGATATTTTGGGAAGCCTTTCAGCCTGCCATGCATTTTTCCAGGTAAGAGAGTTAAGTTCCATATGCAAGTTCTTATTCTGGTCTTAGTTACAATTTTTTAAATAAATGAAAAAAACAAAATATTTTAACTCATGGCCCTCTTTGTCGTCGTGGAGGCAAGGGAGGGATAAGAGAAACTAGGAGGAGCCGACCCCTAGCCCTCTCTGCATTCCTTTAGGGGAAGTTTCGGCTTGAAGTTTCTTTGATTTTATCTTTTCAATTTCTAAGAAAAATATGACTTCTTCCTTTTAATGTGGAGGTGGGTTTTGGGTGGATATAGGATCTTTCAACGAATTATAACTTCCAACTTCCCACCCATGCATCGTTTGGTTAGGTGAGGGTTTTACCCTGTCATCCTTATGCATATTATTTGTTACAATTTACAGTTATATATTTTAATCGTGTAATGATGTGGAATGTAGGTTGGAAAACCTGGCCGGGGAGAGTGGCGATAGGGTCACCTCCTCTCAGACCTCTTTCTTCTTTTCCAAAGGTGAGGAAAATTCTCCAACTTTGTTTAATTCGAACGAATATAGCCATTAACTTTATTACTAATAGTCATACTATCATTCCTTAGTTTGTTTGATGTGCATATACTCCCTGGCATGGTTTTTCTCGGTTTGCACCAATGGGTACACCGAAAACCAAATGATAAGGTTCAATTAATAAATAGGTTACAATGGTTCCCCACTGGGTTCACAAACCACATATGGATAGGGATTTATCCACTATTGCGAAGATAAGTTGGAATGTTTTTTAGTTTACCTTTATGGTTCCGTACTAGTTTGTAGAAATGGCTTCGCAACCTCTCTTATTTTAATGCATCTTCATACCATCTATTCAGATGTACATGTCATTGATTCTTTAAGCGATGGATTCCATTTAATGGGATTATAGGAACACAATGTTTATCAGATGGAACTTGTTGATGGAATTCGAAGGTTAATATCCTTTTAGATTTGATTGTGTTGACTAAACGTTTGGACAGATTCATGTATCATGGGGTATGGATACCCATGAATGGATATTGTGTGTTTAAGTTTAATGACTGAATTAGATTTATTCTTTAGTTTAACTAGATTTTTTTATTGATTGACTTATTATTCGGATTTGATTATTGTATTTATGATATGGATGTGTGAGCTGACATGTATTGATTTATAAATGAATCCAAACTTTATTTAGTTCACAGTGGGTATAATTACCCAATCGACATTAGCCGTGTAATTGTTTAACAATAAGTTAACACCTTAATCTAGGGATTCATGAATTAAATGTTTGTTTTGAATGGAAACCCTTTCGTATGTACTTTGCATATTCTAAGGAATTCTATGCGACTGTTTGCAATATATTCGTTTACTGTTTATGTTCTTTGATCCCTTGTTGAGGTTATTTGTATAGTTGTTTACTTACTAAATTATTCTTTAGAATAGTTGTTTAACTTATATTAATGGAATCTAGTCGTAACTATAGCTATTTTGAAAGCAAATTTTTTAAATGGAAACAAGTTATAAACTTAATACAGATTAAAAAACTAGAGATAAGCTATGTGTGCAAAGCCTCGGCTTCTAGGGAATACTAATAGTTGAAGATACATTTAAAATATTTTAAGGGAAAAGAATATGCAAACATACGTTAAATTTTTTTAACCAGATCTATAATACCTTCGTTCATATTTCCTAGTTAGGCTAACATTACATCCACTCTAACTCATAACTCTAATTTGGGTATGGAAATAGAGATTCATTAAAATAGAATAAGATAATAAATCTGCGATTCCTATGCTAATAAAGAACAATTTATATTAAATCATAACATGAAATAGGAAAAGGTTAGGAATAGAGACACATTATAATTTAATATAAAAATGTTATTATGATTCATGTCTATACTTAGTCTATAATTTATCAATACTTAAACATATAATAAATATAATAGGGAACTTGACACCACTGTCAAGAAAACATAACTGAAGCTACTGTTCCTCCCAACCAACTTGTAGAGCAGCCAAGTCTTACTTGCTCCAGAACCCTCGAGCCTTTTTTCTGAACCACAAGGACAAAATACGATCAATGCGCCATCTCTTGCATTAACTAATCAATTGCTTGTCCATCGCTAGCCTCCTGCTTGCTTGATGGACATACTATTATATAGTATTTTTCCTAGGACTTGGTCGTTTATGAGACTCCTTCTCTTTAGCACTCCACAAGGAGTCTTGACCTAATTTTGGGGAAGATGCCTCCTGCATCACTTGAGTTCTCACTTAGTATATTTCACCACTTGTCTTTTCCCCTTGTGGGTTAGAAAATTCTCTTTCAACAGCTACTTCAATTCTGATTCTTCTCAATATTTTTAATTATTAAATAAAAATAATCCATTACATCCATTTTCAATTTCTTGTCAAAATATTTTAAAAAATAAAATATTCAAGGAAAAATAATTTACATTTATTTGGTGTGTTACATACACCTACCCTTAGAGGATAACACCGTCCTCATTGTTATTATTTTTCTATCTTTATTCTTCCATGATTTCATCTCTAAATAGGATTGGATATGCCTATCGCATATTACTCTCCAATATTAGATTCAGGCACAAAAATCTTGGGTCAAAAATAGTCTTCACATAGATTGCACAAGAGAAATAAGAGAAGAATAATTGAAGAACAATATGAGAAATATTTCGTTAACTATTATTCACATTATGGGTGAATATGAAATACAACATAAGGAATAAATCAAATACATAATCAGGTAGTTGAATATACCAACCTAGATTGATTTTAGAGCTAACTAGAAGTAGGAAAAACCCCACTATAGCTAACTAGAAGTAGGAAAATCACCACTATAGCTAACTAGGTCATCTACAGATCACTAAAATAGTTAATAACCAGTTACAATTAGTTACAATCATTTAACTGAGAGGGTAGGTGAAAAAAGGATCCACTTTCCCTGCATGCATAAAAAACTGACGCTAGAAACACTAGAAGTGATCTAACTAATGGGGATCAGAGTTTAACTAAAGATAACAGATGACCTACTGGATTCAACTACTGGACACTAATGGTGACACTCTGAGTGGGTTCCTATAAAATAGGGATTGATCCCTATAGCTCCAAAATGCATGCATACAGGTGCAGTAAGTGGCATATATCCACTAGTTATGTCCCCCATTCATTGGTGAAGTGATGAGACCTCCTAAGCCAGAGAAATTAATCAAATAGAATTTATGTGGTCAAATGAGACAAATAGAGGATTAATAATAATCCTAACACCCCCTTTTAATCCTAACTTTGGACTACCTGGGCCCTAGTAACTAAGACCAAAGGTCACCCATTACAATCTAAATGAAAAAATTACTTGCCCATGAAAAATTGAGGGAAAAGACAAAACATCATGGGGAAAATCCTTCCTCAAAAATGGACTGAGATACACCAAAAGTAAACTGCTCCAAACCAAGTAGGTGTGAACTTGATTATGTTTTTGGAGGAATATTCTTCTTGGGAAGAAGAGGAATATGCTCAAATTGATCAGGAACATCTACAACTGCATAAGAGTTTATGGGACCATGTAAAGCAACTAATATAATCTGAAAAAAAAAGAGCAATAGAGAGTTTTCATTCAACCTGATCTTGAAATCAGGTTCAAATGAGTCTTGATGTGCTTGATACTTCGAACCATGTGAAGTAGATTCATATCTAGATGAAAGGAGCATGTGATTAATTTTTTCCACTTTATTTTGTTGGAAAACCAAACATTCTATCACAAGTTTTTGAACATCAGTTTTAATACCATCCCAAAAATAATATTTCTTTACCCTATGCTAGGTTTTTAAGAAACATGAGTGCCCTCTTATCGGTGAGGAGTGGAATTCAAAAAGTACATTTTTCATGAGCTTGAAACTCTTACCAAGAGATAAGCGATCCTTGTACCATAGCAAGTCATCTTTCCACCTAAATGTATTAGAGGCACTAGGATCCTGCTGCAGCTTTTGAATAAATGTCCATATTTTTTTGTCATTTTTCTATTCTTCCATTGCTTCATCTATCCAATCTGGTTGGATGATCAAAATAGATTGGAGTAATTCTTCAAAATTCTCATCTTTCCTAGAAAGTGCATCTACGACAACATTTTTCTTCCCCTTTTGTAGATAATGTCAAAGTCATATCCCAACATCTTTGTCACCCATTTTTGTTTCTCTTTTGAAGATAGCCTTTGTTCCAAGAAGTATTTAAGGCTATCATGATTAGTTTTAACCTTGAAATGTCTCCCTATAAGGTAGGGGTGCCATTGCTTCAAGGCATGTAGTATTGCCAATATTTCCTTCTCATAAATGGGTTTTTTTGAAGTTATTTCCCTTGATTGGATGACTTGTGAAGTAAAGCAGGTGTCCTTCTTGCATTAGTACAACTCCAATTCCATTTCCTGAAGCATCAAATTCCATAATAAAGGTTTTGTGAAGTCTGGTGTTTCTAAATATGATCTTTACACATGTCCTCTTTTAGTTGTTGAAAATCTTGAGTTGTTTTTGGAGTCCAAGAAAATGCATCTTTCCTCAGTAATGTTGTTAGAGGAGGTTCTATTCTTCCATAGTTTTGAACAAACTTGGAGTAGTACCCTGTCAGACCTAAGAATCTTCAAAGATTCTACAGGGCTTAGGGAATCGAATAATACATCATAGATTTAATTTTTTTAGGGTCTACATTGAAAGCTTCATGAGATACAATATATACCAATTAATCTACCTCCTTTATCCTAAAGAAATATTTTGACGGTTTTACATACAATTCTTTCTCCTTTAGTAGTTGTAGTACCATGTCAACATGTTGAGCATGTTCTTCCCAAGACTTGGTATAGATTAGTATATCATCAAAGAATACCCGCACAAATTTTCTAAGGAAATGATTGAAAATAGAATTCATCAAACCTTGAAATGTGGAAGGCACATTTGTTATACCAAATGGAATGACCAAAATTTCATAGTGACCTTCATGATTTCTGAATGGTGTTTTGGGGATTTCTTCATCCTTCATTCAAATTTGATGATACATAGAATGAAGATCCAACTTGGTTTAGACAACTGCTCCATGTAATTTGTCTAAAAATTCATCAATGATGGGAATGGGAAACTTATCTTTAATGGTGACCTTGTTGATCTCTCTATAATCAGGACACATATTCCATGATCCATCTGGCTTGGGTACCAATACCACTAGTGCGGAGTAAGAACTTTGGTTAGGCTTAATTATGCCATCTTCTAACATTTCAGCAACCATATGTTCAATTTCACTCTTTTGGCTATAGGGATATCGGTAAGGTCTGATGTTAGGAGGAACAATGCCTGGAATTAAGTGGATAACATTATCAAATTCACAAATAGGTGGAAGAAATTTGGGAATATCTTCAAATACCTTGGAATTCTTATTAATGGCCTTTTGGAGATCTGGGGAGATAGGGAACTTTGAGGATTTAACATCTAATGAACATAATTGTGCAACTACACCTTGATGCCCCTTTTTTAACAACTTTGTCATACCATTAGATATTATCACCTTGCTTGGTTTTCCTGTGATACCATTTAAATCATATTCTTTTCTTTCCCATGAAAATTCCATGAAATTTTTTTGAAAATTAAAATTCATTGTTCCCAATGATTGTAACCATTGGACACCTAAAACACCATCAACACCACCCATTGGGACAAAAATCGTTCGACTACTCAATACATATTACCCCATATCCGTATTGATATTATGGCATTTCCTTGAGCAATTTATAGTTCATCCATCTCCAATCATTACATGAAACTCTGGCATTGGATATACAAAGCAATTAAGAACTTTGGTTAATTTACTATGAATGAAATTATGAGTACTACCATAATCAATCAACATTATTACCTTCTTATTTATGATGTATCCTTCTATCTTGAGAGTTTGAGGAGTGTCAATTCCATCCAATGTATGACAATATATGATGTGAGTAATTTCTTCTGAAGTAGCCTCTTCTATTTCTTCTGAAGTCACCTCTTCTTGAGATGCTTCCTCTTCTTTTGGTTCCTCCTCTTCATAGTCTATGTAGAATAATTTCTTCTCATTGCACTTATGTCCCTTACTATACTTACTATCACAATTAAAGCATAATCTTTCTTCTCTTATTTTATCTAGTTTTTGGGGTGTCAACCTTTGTGGTGGTTTAGACTAATGAACACTATTTTCTCTATATGTGTTGGAGAAGGCCTTTCTAGTAGTCATTGCGATATTTTTACTTTCAACCTTCCTTTCGATCATGAAATCCTTCTCTAGGGATGATGGTTCAAAGAGACATAACTCATGTTGAATGTTATCTTTCAAGGTTCCAATAAAGAGATCTAACAAATTATATTTTTGAAATATTCTTCACGGTGATACTTAGATGCTAAAATTACTTGATGTGATCTGTAACTGAACCTTTTTGCTTGAGATTTACCAACTGACTGAAGAAGGTGTTGCTATTTATATCCCCATAATGTGTAATCAATTATTTTGTGAATGTAGACCAAGAGATAATAGAGTCATTTTTACGGTCACAAATCCATTGGTACCATACAAATTGATCAGGTTCTAAATAGAAGGATGCAATAGTTACATTTTGCATAGTGGGGACCTGGTGTAGATCAAATAATTGCTCCATCTGAAAAATCCATGTGATTGGATCCTTGCCATCAAACTTTCTCATGTCAATATTGGGGATAAAGTAGTTTCTTGGACCTGAATTGAACCCCTGATGTTGTTGTGAATAGTCAACTTTTGAGGACTCCAACTTCTTACTCTCCAATGTGTAGATCAAATAATTGCTCCATCTGAAAAATCCATGTGATTGGATCCTTGCCATCAAACTTTCTCATGTCAATATTGGGGATAAAGCAGTTTCTTGGACCTGAATTGAACCCCTGATGTTGTTGTGAATAGTCAAATTTTGAGGACTCCAACTTCTTACTCTCCAATTGTTTTTCAATTTTCTCCAGGCATGACTAGAATAAGTCATATTTTCCCTCCTTATCCTCTTATTGAGTAGATAAATGAGGAATAAAGATATGTTTTATATCCTTCATCAATTCCTTCAAGACTTGAAGATATTAATTTCTAGCCATCCCTTTGAGATCCTCTTTACTAGCCATCCCTTTGATATCCTCTTTACTAGCCATCTTCTTTTCCAATTTAACTAAGCCATCGATTTTCACATCTCCTTTAATGATATCTTCCAACTTGGACACTCTAAAAGATATGTCTTTCATTTCATTGTTTGTCGGGGATGAATCCTCTGTGGTTTTGAGTGGAATGTGATTCTTTCCACTTCCTTTTGGTGGAATTTTGACCAATAAATATATATCACACTCTAGGGTTTACTACAAAGATATCCTTCTACTAAAAGATATTCAAATGCAAAATGACATACCTTTTTCAAACGTTGATTGGAAGACTGTTTTAGGGTTGACTTGTAAATGAGGTAAAATTTTAATTTTGACTCCTATGGATTTGAAACTTTGTCACATGGTACCCTTATCTATCCTCTTTCAAATGTCGCAAGTATGACCTAATATGGTTGCTCCCACAAAACGTTATTGCAAATCTCCCAAAGGTTCTTATTTTTGTCCTATCCATAAGAGCACACTTATACTATATGCGACGTGTCCAATCTTTTGTTTATGTAGATGAAACTTCTACCAAATATACCTTGGTCTGTCTTATTTATGGCGCAACTATTCTCACTCAATTTGTATCTCGCATTCCTTAGATATGACCTTTTCCCCAATAATGCATGTTTTCGACTAGGTTTTGTACTAGTAAAAAACCCTATATTCCTCTGCAATTATCTCTGAAATTGTAATGGATCAGGATCTAAATTTCAGACTGGGGATATCTCGGCCTATAATAGAAGTGGTTTTTTAACATAGATCTCTGAATATTTGAAGAATACAAGTTGTAGTGAAAGTGCGAAGATGAATCGCTTTGCAGAAGTGAGTCCCGAGGAAAGAGATTTGAGACCAAATGCTATGCAACCAAGTCCTAGAAATATCATAAAAAAAGATAATAAATAGACAATAAGAGAGTAATGCACACCTTAACAATGAATAGCATAGATAAATATCCATCCTGTTTGAGGGAGGAACCTCCTTACACAATGTACGGAGTACACAAGACAAGATCAGATATTGTTATGACAAAAATGAGAATATCTCCTTCCTATATATAGGAGAAAAAGGTGTACAATAACAAATAATAGACCCACTAATTGACCCAAGCCGACATAAATAATATGTAATGCACCACAACATAGGGAGTAATGCGTCACACTATATGAGGTAATGTGCCATCATTAAGGGCTTAACACTGTAGCATGCTCGGTTAAGCTCGAGGGTGACCTATTGAAGTGAACCATGAACAATTCAAGGTCTACGATTGGGTGGAATGTGGCAGTTTCAAGATCATTAAAAAAGAAAAAGAAAAAGGACTAATAAGTACTTCTACATTGTTTTGTAAGTTCATAATAATTTTGCTCAGTTAATATGAGTATTTATATGT